>JAULKM010112687.1:0-39745 GCA_032355605.1 Rubia tinctorum
GCACACTTACTATTTGACACTATTCTCTATCAAATTTTGACCGCATATTTGAGTAAATATATAAACAATAATAATATCGCATGTGATATTATTAGATTCGTCATAACAAGTAGTTTTTTAAAAGTAACTTTTTGTTTGCCGATATTATACGTAGTTAAACATATTAACGGTTAGACAAGTTTCTTGACGAGCGTGGAAAAGATTCTGTGCAATTTGCCCTGGGACGGAGGGAATAATCTAATTACGGTATTAAAACATAGTACTGTATTTCGAAAAAGTGTTTTGATAAACTGATAAATTGTTAGATCAATTATGAAAAACTCCGTTTTAAAATTTTTTATGGTAAAATTATAATTAGGGAAAAATGAAAAAATAACCCTATTAAATTAAGAAAGTACAGATATAAATTTGTAAAATTTGAAAGTGCGAAATTAACCCTATATTTTGGTAAAATAGTGCAATTATACCCATTTTACTCAATTCCGTCGTTGACTCAAAAATATAGCCATTGACCAAGTATGAAAAGACCGAAATACCCCTAAGTTTTAAAATGAAATATCTAAAGTCCATTTCACCCTCATTTCTTCTTCTTCTTCATCTGGATTCATCTTCAACGCCAGCACCGCCGCCAACGGCGGGACCTCGATTTTTGCTTTGTCAAAATTTCCATTTTATCATATCTGATGTGCCCACCACCTCACCATCGATCGCCTCACCACCGTTCCTCACCGTACGCCGTCGTGCCTCAACATCCTACCCCACTGCCACCGTGCCACACCATCCTACCCCACCACCGCCGCCTCCCCATCGCCCAGACCCAAATTTTGAGACAAACCCACATCGTCAAAAACTCGAACATTAACAAACCCTTGCCATTGCTGCATTTGACGATCCTCAGCCCTTCGGGAGAGCTTTGGAGGTCGTCAATCTAATCGGAAAGGACCCAAAACTTGCTCTTGAGGATGAAATATTTACGGGTCCCCAGATCCGGACGAGGATGGAGACGTCAACGAAGGTGATCCACTCGCCGTTGGAGGATTTGCGGGCGACATTAGTGGGGTAGGCATGGTCGACGATGAAGTGGAGGGGGAGATCGAAGTAGCTGACGATGGTCGTCAAATTGGTGATAGAAACAAGGAAAAGAAAAGTAAACACCGTCGGCGGTGGGTAAAAGGGAAAAAGCAAGAAAGAACGAAATGCAAGCAGCGGTGGGTAAAAATGAAAAAAAACAAGCAAGAAAGAAAAGCAGGGAGGGAATCATCTTTAACTATTTTTTAACCGAATAGTAAAATGGTCATTTGACGATTTTTGACCTATTTTGTCGTTGAGATTTTGGTCAACAAAATCCAGAATTATTTTTGCATTTTCAAATGTTATAAGGTCATTTCTGCACTTTCGACAAAAACATAGGGTTAAAAACACACTTTTCTCTCATATTATTTATACATAGTGATACATTAAAAAAAGTTATGGGAATCTCATTGCAAAAAATGAAAACATATATCGAATCATCTCATTAGTTACATCAATTATAAAATGATCTTATCTAACGGTTAGTTAGTATAAAATGAGATTTTGGAATATTTTTAATTCTAAATATCTCTAATTACGTATAATAACAACATATAGAAATTTATATTTTGAAAGTACATGTTTAAATTAATCTAAAAATAATAGTATTACTTATGATATATCAATTTAAATATATGATTAAAGTATTGTGACTTTGCATGAAAACATATTTTGTGTCATTTAGTGTGGGACGAAAAAATGTAGTTTAAATTTTTTAATGCTACGGTGAACCAGTATCCCAAACTTGGTGTGTGTGCTCAAAGTTATACAGTTGTTTTACTTGTCAGTTAAGGAATTTTAAATGTTGAGTGGATCTCCCAATAGGCGGTCTGTCCAAAAGGTTATGGACAGCCATGGTCTGTTTGCAAATAACATAAATTGTATGAAATCTCGCGGATCTGGGTCATTAGCAGAAACACAAGTCGCACACAAAACATACACCTCAAACCCTCGCCTAACCATTTCTTCCTTCTTCTCCAATTCCGATTTCTATGCTTCTTCTTCTCCGATTTCTCTGTTTCTTTTTCTCCGATTTCACTGCTTCTTCGATGTCCCCAGATGACAACTGGCGGCTTTCCGCCAAAATTGAAGAAGAAAATCGTGATGAGATTCAACAACTTCAGTCATAAAAACTAATGCAATTGAATCAGAACCTACTGAAGGAAACGCGATCGAAACAATCGAGATTCAGCTCCAAACAAATAAATTTCTGTTGCAGGAAGCTGAATATTACCGAATTCTGTTGAAGATTTGAATTTCTCTCATCGGACTGAAATTATATTATTTAATTGTAATCGGTATGAATATAACTATTTTTGAAACATTTGGATATTGAAAATCGACTGCTATGAAACATTAGCACTGTAAACTACATGCTGATGAAAATTTTCTTATTGTTTATGCATTTATTAAATTAAATCATGTATAGTTTTCAATAACACATGCATTAGATTAAAATGAACAAAATACAGAGAATATATTTATCAATTTTAACATTTGACAAACTTCTGCATTGTTCAGTTTATGACATGTACAAAATACACTAAATTTTACATATGTTATAATAAAAATTGTATTTATTATGGTGATTAGAACATAGATTTTTTAATTTTCTAATTTTAAGTAACTTCCAATTGACGTTGCATAAATCACATTAGAACATGAATATCTTACATTATAAATTGTATTCATTATTGATACAAGTGCATATTTTTCAAATTTAAATGAAATAGATGCCAGTGAAAATCTTATGGTCATAAAATAAAAAAATTGGAAGCAATACATGTCGTGTATAAGATGCATGCAAATGCTATTGGTTTTTTCTACAGGAAAAACTGTTAATGTCTAAAAAATAAAAAGTAGATTCACGAAGAGTACTACAAGTGCTCTTGTGGAGACCAACATAAATGATTAAAACCCAGCATTATCATCCATGTTCCTTGTGTTGATAATGAAAGTCATTCTCCAAAAAGTGAAAGTGAAGATACTCAGAAATTTATTGATACACTCTTGGAAATAAATTACAAGGACACAAATTTCTTCTTCAAAGTCAAGTTCGACGAATAGACAAGACTATCAACAGTATTTTGGAGAGATTCAATGATGCTGGACGACTATAAACTCTACAAGGAAGTCACCATATTTGACACTACATATAGAACAAACAAGTATAACTTGATATGCGCTTCAATAGTTGGATTCAACAATCACTACAAGATAACAATGTTTGCTTGTTCTTTTGTTGCAAATCATTTGGCTGATACTATTGTGTGGCTCCTCAACACTTTCAAGAAATCAATGGAACGAAAAGAACCTATCACAATATTCACAGATCAAGATCCTGCAATGGGCAAAGAAATAAATGAGGTATGTTTTATAAAAATTTACTTACATATTTGAACAATTTATACGGATTGTTAGAAACTGCAACTGTTACCTTACTATATGTATTAAATAGCTTGCAAGTGTTACTGATTACTTTAAAATACGGGTATTTTGAAAATGTTACAAATTCAAAAATTGATTACTTATAGATCTAAAACTGAATAAGGAATGTTAGTAATTGCACCTGTTATCTTACAATATGTATAACTTATGTTATATGACAAATTAGTTTCTTGAAAGTTCATGTATTAATCAATTTTCATTTCTGGGTACAACTTTCAGGTCTTCAAGAACAAAAAAACATAGGTTGTTCTTATGGCACGTAAAAAAATGCAATCCAACATTATGGAAAAGACAAATATATGAATCGTTCAAAAACGCTTTAGAATATTATATGAAAGGATGTGGTGATCCAGCTGAATTTGAAGAGAAATGGAACTTAATGATTTCCAACTATAAGCTGGAAAATAGCACATGGTTTCAATGGCTATATAAGAAATGGAGCACAACATTCAACAAAGATATTTTCTCTGCAGCCATTCTATCATCACAAAGGAGCGAAAGTACTAACCACGCCCTATGCTTAAGTGCAAACAAAACAACTAGACTCACTCACTTCTTTGAGCTCTTCAACCAAACAATCAAACAATGGAGGAGAGATGAAGTAGACAAGGAAAATATATGTGGAAAAGCAAAGCAAAATTATGAAGAAAAAAATTCAATTATGTTTACATTCAAATTATTTAATACCGATAAGTATTACTTTTCTTAGAAACTAAAGCTGTTAACTTAAAATATGCATTTGTTTCTCAACTACTGGGCCTGTACAGGTATGGTGAAATATGTTGCAAAGGTTTACACACTTGCATTATACAAAGGATTCAAAAATGAATTTTCTCTAGCAATGACAACTATAGTCAAGGAAGTGTTCTCATAATCACCATCAAGAAAATATGAAGTCAGCCTAGTGATGAGTCTAGATATGAGACGACAAAATGAAAATGGCCTAGTTGAAGTACAATGCAAATGCAAATGCTTTGAAGTGTCAGGTATGCTGTGCTTTCACATTCTTGGAGTATTGCACCTCAAATCCATCACTGAAATCCCAGAGAAGTACAATATCAAAAGATGGAAAAAAACCAAAATAGAATTACAGGACAAAGTTCTTGGGAACGGAAACCAACAATCAGAAAACACCAATGGTACAGTTTCCCGAAGGAATCATATGTCCGGAAAATTTTACAATCTAGTTCTGAAAAGAAGGAAGCTCAAAAGATAGAAGAACTCTTGAAGACATGTTTGATACGTGTTTAGAAAGAATAGAAGGATTCTTAGCTTCAAAGACCAATGTCATTTAACAATCAACCACAAGTAGCCAATCCACCAAAACAAGTGCAACTAAGATACTTGATCCGGCCCAAGTGAAGAAAAAAAAGAAGAGGAAAAAGGCTGAAGTTAGGCTTGGAAAAGAAAACCAAGGACGAAAATTACTGATTTTTTCACAAAAACACCAGACGTAAAGACAATACTTTAAAAGTAGGATTGTTTAAGGTACGTGTTGCATTTATTTACATATATATTGTATTTATTTTTCATTAACTTAAAAGATTGTATTACACTGAATAAAATACTGTATGTTTTGGTTTACAACTATAACCTATTAACTTATGTCTTGCATTTGTTTTGATTTCCCAAGAACCATCCTTTGTTAAGCGACTTGCATTTTGTTTCACATAATTTTAGTGATATGAAATCATTAAATACATGTAGAATTACTTGGCTTACAATTATAACTTATTAATCTATCAATTGCATTTGTTTTCCTATAAGCTCAGAAAATCAACACAATAAACCACATAACATAACTAAAATGTAACTTAGTATTAATAAGCATACAAATAGTACTTCTTAACATTCAACATGCATTTATTTCATACAACCTTCAGCCATAAAAATCCTAAAACATCATTTCAAAGTCGCTTAACCTAAAGCCAATAATAAGCAGTAACAAAATAAGCTGATTACAAATCATCCAAAAATAATTCAAACACATCAACACCAAAGATACAAATAGTCAAGTCCATCAATCAATCTCAAGGGAGAATGAAGGAATCAAGGAACGGGTTCTTCTCATAAATTCTTCAACCATCCTATAAACCGGATCATTTGTCCTTGACCTTTTAATAACATCCTGAGTGGTTATGACATGCTCAAGATCTTCATTTTCGTCTTCTTATTCTGGCTGTGGTTGTGGTTGAGGTTGTGGTTGTGGTTGCACAATGGGGCTAACATTTACTTTCCCAAGACTATGCACCAAGACTGGCGTAATAACCTTCATGTCTTGTTTGAAAATGAGACATGCCCTATGAATAGGCTCAGAGAAAAGCACAAAGATCAATCCTGTGTTGTTATGACATGCTCAAGATCTTCATTTTCGTCTTCTTGTTCTGGCTGTGGTTGAGGTTGTGGTTGTGGTTGCACAATAGGGCTAACATTTACTTTCCCAAGACTATGCACCAAGACTCGCGTAATAACCTTCATGTCTCGTTTGAAAATGAGACATGCCCTATGAATAGGCTCAGAGAAAAGCACAAGGATCAATCCAAGAAACAATTAGAAACTTCTAAAAAAAATAACTACAAACTACATAAGTTTAATTAAAACAATCATAAGTTTAAATACAATATGCACTAGTTTCAAGTAGGTATGAGAAAAAAATGATGAAAAAGACTTACATTAGTGGCAGCTTTATCAATAACCTCATTGGTCATCAGACCACTTGGAATGCGATATGAAATGATTCCTGGCTCATGAGCAAGGCCATCAGATGCAATAGTCGGAGTATGAAGCCTCTTAGAACCAACATTCCCATTACGAATTCCTTAAATTCCTGGCTACTACTTTTTTCTTTGAGCCTGCCATCCTTGCTCAAAGAATACCTATCTCACCCAAAACTTCGTTATCATACCCCATCTTCTCAATAAAATGAACCCACTTCAACAAAGATTTGTTCGGCCAATGCATATACAGTGGCAATCTAATAGGGTCAAACTGACTTGTAAAGGGAAAGCTATAAATGTATGCCAACAATAGTACAAACACACGACCACTAACAGAAGACACATTTTTACTACTAGATTTAAAACTAGCAATACCCTCACATATCCATCACTAAACCACACCAATCAAGATGCTTAATAGTTCCAACATTTTCTAAAGCAGTCACAATCTTTGTTTCTAACATATTTCTCATAGTTGGGGCGAAGAAAGTACACATCACATACATAAAAAAGTATCTTTTAAACTGATCATTACTATTATATAGTTTTATCATCTCCTCAAAACGATTAAAATGAGTGATATTGTCATATTTATCAGCACCTAACTCAACCCTCCATCCATCCCTAATACCAACATCCTTAGATACACCTCTCCCATTATTCTTAACCAAACCCGCAGGACATCCCGGATGCCTAGGAATACAAAATATATCATACACATCATTGAGACTAATAATGTACCAGCCGCTGGCTACTTCTTGAACCTAACCCACAGGATCCAACCTATCAACTAGCCAAGGGATGATTCTAACAGGGAGAGATGAATGTCAAACTGACAAAGCCCACCAAAATCTATTTCTTCAACATCATTCTTCTCCTCAAGAGTGAGGGAGCTGATTACGAACTTCAGCTTTGAAGGACAGTAGCCACTAGAGAATATTTTAGCAAACCTAAAAATCAAAATTGAATACAAAACAATAAGCATACACAGTTTCAAAAATTACTAATAAATTTAGAAAAGAGATATATGTAAAATGTAAGTTTAAATCTAATAAAGAAGACAAAATTTTAAACAATAACCAATCGCTCATGATTTATTTACCTAGTACATCATAAATATTAATATATGCAACATTGAAAATAAATACAGTTTATAAAATAACATTCAAGACAAACAATTTTTCAAAAAGAACACTTAGATAGGCATAAATAACGAATACGCTATGAAAAAATAAATACATTTTCATATCAGCATGTAAGAAAATAAAACTGAAGATATACAAAATTATAAATAACAAGTAAACCCTGAATATTAACAAATGCAACATTTTAAGAAACAAATATAGGTTATAGTACATTAAAAGAATACTATAAACAAAAAAGGAAAAAAACTTACGTGTTACCCTCCTCATCAACACGTTCAACAACCTGCTACTTCAGACGATTATACTGTTGTTTGGTAGGTCTTCCCTCAGCAACAACACCTTCCATAACTACAACCATTTTCAAGAAGCCGATGCTCCACCAACCATACTATCCATTTTCCTTTTCACACCAGATTTTTTACCAACTTCTACACTAGGTTTCTTTGACTTCAACTTCAATTTGAGACTATATTTACTACCAACTTGCTACTTTTTCTTCTTCACCACTCCAGCAGGATACTTAACAAATACTTCATTTTCCTTCTTCGTCAATTGACCAGCTGGAGACTTACCGACAACTTCCTTCCCCTTTTTGTTCGAATTACCAGGTAGGGATTTCTGCTTCGGACTTACAGACATTCCCTTGTTTTTCATACCAGTTGGGGATATTTCCATCATTCCTTCAAAAGAGATGACCACATCGAGTGCTGCATTCTCACTCTCATTACTATTTAAGTCACTAAAATCACCAAGACAGTTCTCTACAAAAGCATCAAATGAAACATCATCATCTTCTAAATAATATTTCTCCACAACACCCTCAACACCACTAGAACCACCTTCAACACCAACTGAGCCTACACCAGCAGACCCTGCATTAGCAACTCCAACCCCTTCAACACCTAAAGTAACATTTTCAATCATTGAACCCAAAACCTCGGGAGTAGCAACACCACATATTTTGGCTGACCTACGTGCCAATGCATCAACTACACAACAAATCAAAAACACAAACTGTATAAGAACTTTAAAAAATATAATAGACATAATCCAATAAATTAAATGCAACATCTAAAGGAAATAAAATAACCTTTGGAAGCATAAGACTGCCGGATCTTCTTCAGCTCATTCTGAAGAGAAGATCCATCCTTCCTTTTAGATTTCCCAACCAGCAGCTTTGCACCTAAACAACATAACACATTTAAAATATATAAGAAATCAAAATAAATAAATAATTGTAATTCAGAAAAATTACAATCACCTTCTACTCTCCCAGGTTCTACATTTTGAAATATAGCTTCACCTCCTTCAGGAACAACTAAAAAAATCATATACCAGACAATCAAAACCAATATATGCATAACTTATTAATCATTTACTAACATGAGAAAAACTTTGTAAAACAAACACTTAGTAAGTAACATAATCTGAGGCACAGACAATATAACTAACTAATGCATACAATATACTAACAAATGAAACTTGTAATAAAATAAATACAAGCTATCAAATAGGAAGAATAAAAGTAATAATAACAATTTCATAGTTTAAAAAATAAAGTATGCACAACATAACAAAACTAATACACACTATAACAATCAATTACCTATCATACATTAAATTAAAATTTTATAAACTAACAGTCAGTAAGCAACATAATTTGAGACATAGACAGTATAACTAACTAACTAACGCATACAATATACTAACATGTGCAATTTGTAATGAAATAAATACACGCTACAAATCAGAATAATAAAAGTAATAATAACAATTTCATTGTTTTAAAAATAACATATGCACTATATAACTAAACTAATGTACACTATAACAATCAATAGCTATTATACTATAAAAATCAAAACACAAAGTAACTAACTAAGATACAACTTATACTAACACATGCAACTTCTAAAACAACAAATGCATGTTATGAAACAAATTCAAAACATGCAGATATGACCTGAAAATCAACAAAAAGTCTTACTAAAAAATTCAACAACAAGAAGACTAAAAAACACACATATACACACAACAAGAAATAGAGCGTGCTAAACTCCAAATATTCAAAACGATAAAAAATATGAACCAGGAGAAGGAGAAGCCTGAGTCAACTTCCCTGCTTTGGGAGAAACTGGTTTCTTTCCCTCCGTGTTCTCATCCCTATCTTTAGGAGGAAGACCTCCGACTTTTCCCTTAGCCATACCTATAGCCAACAATAAATATTCTACAAATGCATAAAATCAGAATGGCAAACAATTATTAAACACTAAAATAAGAATGACTATCAATTATTAAAACTTAGAATCGTCAAAATGGAGAAGAAATGAAGAACATACCGATATTGCAAAAAAGCTACCGATGAAGACAATGAAATTGAAGTCGAAATTGGCAAGGAAGTTGAACAACAAAGAAAATGTAGAAAAGAAACAACGCAGAAGTAGAACGGCGGAGGATTTACAAAGAACAGAGACAATATGACAGAGAGAATAAGAGAGATGGAGAAGAAATGGTAATTTTTGAAATTACTGCTAGAAAAGAAAATTTATAATAACTGCCCAATTTCTAATTAATTACAATCTAAACCTCATTTTGTAAATTAGTCACTTGCTTGTCCATTAGCTTATGGAGAGGCTGCCTTTCCTGAGACTTTCTTTTAAATGTTTGGTACTCTCATCATTTTGTTAGATTTGACACATTTTCTTTACTAGTTGTTTATATAGATTCGACACACTTTACTTTCTTGACAGGATTCCTTACATTTTATTCATTCATTCTACATTTTCTTTTCTAAACTCAATTTCACCCACTCATTCCAAATCCAAACATTTAAAGCTATGATGTCGAACCCAAGGAAACGGAGGTAGTAAAAAAAGGTATCCCACTAGATCTATAAACCGTTAGACGAGTGATCTGAAAACACCCCCATTTATGAAAATTTGGGGTAGAAATACTAATATATATTTTTTGGTTTTTTAAAAAGTCCCCAAAAGTATAGGGACCTTTCAGAAAATTAACAAAAATATAAAAAAACCAAAACCCTCCTCACTTTCTTCTTTTCGAATTGTCCTCCAACTCAAACAACTGTGACTGCATTTTTCTTTTGCAAGACTAATTAATAAATAGTGTCATTGTCGAACCTCAAAATACATAATTTATTACTATAAATATGTGAAAAATAATACTAAAGGAATGGATATTTCATATTTGTCAATATTCGAGGAAATGATTTTAAAATTCTATTTAACTTAAATTTGATAAATTAATTTTGTTATGTCAGACAATATCTAACTTGTTCTTTCTTCAATTATTGAAATTTAAATTCCCTTTGATCTTCCATAGGAAAAATATGAGCATATATTTTGTATGCTCCCGACTATAGGTTCCTATTTATTTTTGCACACACATTTATACGTGGTGGTGTAGCACAAGAAGTGGGAGATTTGAATGAGTTGGCCAAATTTCAATTACAAATTCCAGCTTAGATAAAGAAATAGTAAATATAAGAATTTTTGCTTGGATAGGACAAGATTGGAAATTGGGAATCTTTGGATAGGACAAAGAAAATATATAAATAAAATATACTATAAAAATAAACTAAACTAATACATCAACTCATGTGGTTAATTCATTTTAACAGATCCTTAAGGTTTTCATTTATTTAGCATATTTTCTTTTATAGTCATCTCTTGATTTAAAAACCCTAAAAACAAATACCCGCCCACATAAACAAATATATATTAAGATTAATTCATGTAGCTATCCCTGCCAAAGTATTAAGTTGGATGCAATCTTGCACTAGTGCCTCTCTGACGAACTCTTATCATCTCACACAAAAATAATCAAGGTAAATCAGCTTAATCTCATGAATATATTTAGGATATATTAAAAAAATCAACACCACTAAGAATCCAAAAAAAGTCGTCAGTTACAAATGAGGTTGAGTGCATGTAGGAACCAATGGTTTCTAGTTGAGGTTCACGTGAGTTGGTTTAAATAATGAACGTTATGTTATGCCTAATTATGCTGAAAAATTCATATTATTACACATTCATTGTTTCTGCCAAATTACCTATTTTTTAAAAATAATTTGTAAAAGAGAAATAGATTTTAAGTTTAAAATCCAAATGAGTGTTTGTTTTAAGACAGAAAAAGATAACTAATAAAAAATGTCCAATATTGTGCAATATTCGAGCGAGGACATTTGAAAGTTGGATAACCAAATTTGTAATCAATCGATCATGTTATGGCAAACACTGCACCGAAATCATGGAATAATTACTTCACTCTCCAAAAAAATTCTTTTCACTTCTCTTAAAAGGGAATGGGACAATTGGGCATTTTAAAACATGGACATGAGTGATCTCTATCGATCCCAGCCTCAAGCGGATAATGCATCTGCTCCCCCAACAAAAAGTTCAACCTTTTGTGATGTCCCCTTGGTTAATTCCATTGGGGATAGAGGGAATGTGGTTCTGGTTTTTTGGCAGCCATTGGGACTATCTAATGGGGCTCCACCGGTGATTAAAGTGAAACAAATGTTGAAAACAATTGTCTAATAACGTACAACATTTGAGCTAGGATAAAATTAACTTGGACAACCAAATGTGCAGACCACTGCTAGTGGTTAGATCAAGCGAAGTGATCGTGACAACCATTGCACCAAATTCACGGAAAATTACTTCACTTTCAAAAAAACTACATTTTGCTTCATTTTGAACATGGCTCAGTGCAGTTGGACATTTTCGATCATCGCATAACTGTGTTTCCTTATGCAATCATATTCCTTCCAAAAGATTAAGTCGGATGCATTCTTGCACTGGATGCTCACTAATAATCCCATATGAGCTAGCACAAAAAAATCAAGGTAAATCCACTAAATCCAATGAATACATTTCTATCAGATTTAAAATTAACTCTACAAAAAATCCAAAAAAATCATTTGTTACTAACGAGGTTGAGTGCTTGTTGAAACCAATGGTTTTGAGTTGAGCTCCACGGGAGTTGGCTCAAATAATGCACGTGATGTTATGCCTAACTCTGCTCAAACAATGCACATTATTACACATTCATCGTTTCCGCCTAATTACCTCTTTATTTGAAAACAATTTATAAAAGAGAAATATATTTTGAACCTTAAATCTAAATAAGGGTTTGTTATTAAGAGAGAAAAATATATCTAATAAAAATAAATGTGTAACCATGTGCAATATTTGAGCAGGGATAGTTAAAACTTGGATAACCAAATTTGTAAATTTTGTGTGGGTTGGATCAATCGATGATATGGAAACCACTGCACCGAAATTAGTAAAAAAAATTACTTCACTCTCCAAAAAATTTCTTTTCACTTCTCTTTAAAACAGGTTTACGCAATTGTGTGTTTTCAAACACGGACACGAGTAATATCTATCGTTCCCAGCCTCAAGCGGATACTGCATCTACTCTACAAGTGAATAGTTCAGCCTTGTGTGATGTCCCCATGGTTAGTTCTATCAGGGATAGAGGGAATGTGGTTACGGTTTTTTAAGAGCCATTGGGTCTATCCAATGGGGCTCCACCCGTGACTAAAGTCTAACAGATGCGAAAAAAATGAACTAATAAAAAAATGTCTAATAACGTGCAACATTTGAGCAAGGATATTTGAAACTTGGATAAACAAATGTGCAAACCACTGCTAGTGGTTTGCTCAATCGATGTGATCGTCACAACCTTTGCATCAAAATAACGGAAAATTACTTCTCTTTCATAAAACTACAATTTGCTTCTTTTCAAACATGGCTCAGTGCATTTGGACATTTTCGATCATCGCATTAATGTGTTTCCTTCTGTAGTCATGTCTTTAATTAAAAACACTTCAAATAGACACGCGCGCACATATACAAATATGTGTGTGTGTGTATATATATATATATATTAAGTTTATATTATTAGATCTATTCCAAAGGATTAATTTGGATGCAATCTTACACCGGTGGCTCACCGATGACCCCGTATGAGCTCTCACAAACAAAAAATCGATTTAAATCCATTAAATCCAAAGAATATATTCAGATGAGATTAAAAAATGAACCCCCACCAAAAATCAACAAATATTCATCGGTTACTAACAAGGTTGCGTACAAGCTGAAAACAAAGGTTTCGAGTTGAGGTTCACACAAATTGGTTCAAATAATGCACGTTATGTTATGCCTAATTCTTCTCAAACAATGCACATTGTTACACATTCTTAGTCTCCGCCCAATTACCTCGTTAATCAAACATAATTTATAAAAGAGAATAAATTTTGAACCTCAAAACCCAAATAAGTGTTTGTTATTAAGAGAGAGAAAAAAACTAATAAAAACAAATGTCTAATAACATGAAATATTTGAGCAAGGAGAGTTGAAACTTGGATAGCCAAATTTGTAAATTTTGCGTGTTGTTGGAACAATCGATGTTATGGAAACCACTTCACCAAAATCATGGAAAAATTACTTCACTCTCCAAAAAATTCCTTTTACTTCCCTATAAAACGGTTTGGCGCAATTTGGTGGTCTTAAACATGGACAAGAGGGACCAGATAATGCATCTGATCCATGAGCGAAAATTTCAACCTTGGGGTATATCCCAATGGTTAGTTCTATCGGGGATAGAGAGAATGTGGTTCCAGTTTTTGGGCAGCCTTTGGGTCCATCCAATTGTGCTCCAACGGTGATTAAAGTCAAACGAATACGGAAAAATATGAACTAATGAAAAAAGTTCTAATAACGTACAACATTTGAGTTAGGATATTTCAAACTTCGATAACAAAATGTGCAAACCACTGCTAGTGGTTTGATAATCGATATGGTCGTTACAACATTTGCACCGAAACCACGAAAAAGTTACTCCTTTTTCACAAAATCTACATTTTGCTTCTTTTTTAACATGGCTCGGTGCAGTTTGACATTTTTGTTCATCGCATTAATGTGTTTCCATTTGTAGTCATTTCCATCGTTAAAACACCTAAAACAGACACGCACGCACACACACACAATACATGTATATATACATATATACATGTATATATATACATATACCCACACAGTTATTCAGAAAAACTACATTTTGCTTGTTTTCGAACATGGCTTAGTGAATTTAAACATTTTCAATCATCGCATTAATGTGTTTCCTTTTGCAGTCATGTCCTTAGTTAAAAACAACTAAAATAGACACGCGTGCACATACACGAATGTGTGTGTGTGTATATATCTTCAGTTTCTGTTAATAGATCCGTACTAAACGATTAGGTCGGATGCATTCTTGCACTGGTGGCTCACTGACGACCCCATATGAGCTCGCACAAACAAAAAATCAAGGTATATACACTAGGTCCAATGAATACATTCAGATGAGATTGAAAAACTAACCCCACAAAATATCAACGAAAATTCTTCGTTTACTAACGAGGTTGAGTGCATGTTGAAACCAATGGTTTCAAGTTGAGTTCACATGAGTTGGTTCAAATAATGCACGTTATGTTATGCCTAATTATGCTCAAACAATGCACGTTATTACACACTCATCATCTCCGCCCAATTACCTCTTTATTCAAACATAATTTATAAAAGAGAAATAAATTTTGAACATCAAAACCCAAATAAGTGTTTGTTATTAAGAGAAAAAAAATAACTAATAAAAACAAATGTCTAATAACATGAAATATTTGAGCAAGGATAGTTGAAACACTGATAACCAATTTGTAAATTTTGTGTGCGGTTGGAAACTTGGATCACTGATATCCCCATATCAGCTTTTTTCAAACCAAATTGAGGTAAATCCACTAAATCTTAAGAATACATTCATATGATATTTAAAAATCAACCTTACAAAAAATCCACAAAAATTTGTCGGTTACTAACGAGGTTGAGTGCATGTTGAAACCAATGGTTTCGAGTTGAGGTTCACGAGAGTTGACTCAAATAATGCATGTTATGTTATGCCTAATTCTGCTCAAACAATGCACACTATTACACATTCATTGTTTCCACCAAATTACCTCTTTATTTGAAAATAATTTATAAAAGAGAAATAAATTTTGAACCTTAGAATTCAGATAAGTGTTTGTTCTTAAGAGAGAAAAAGATAACTAATAAAAACAAATTTCTAATAACGTGCAGTATTTGAGCAAGGATAGTTGAAACTTGGATAATAAACTTTTTCAATTTTGCATGTGGTTGGATCAATCGATGTTATGGAAACCACTACACTGAAATCATGGAAAAATTACTTCACTTTCCAAAAAAATAAATTCATCTTCTCCTTAAAACGACTTTGTGCAATTGGTTGTTTTCAAACATTGACACGAGTGATCTCTATCATTCCCTGCCTCACGCGGATAATGCATCTTCTCCACGAGCAAAAAGTTCAGCCTTGTGTGATGTCCCCGTGGTTAGTTCTATCGGGGATAGAGGGAATATGGTTCCAGTTTTTTGGCAGCCATTGGGTCTATCCAATGGGGCTCCACCGACGATTAAAGTCAAACAAATGCATGCGGAAAAATATGAACAAATGAAAAAAGAGTCTAATAACGTGCAAAATTTGAGCTAGGATATTTGAAACTTGGAAAAGAAAATGTGTGAAACACTTTTAGTGGTTTGATCAATAGATTTGATCCGACTACCTTTGCACCAAAATAACAGAAAATTACTTCGCTCTGAGAAAAACTACACTTTGCTTCTTTTTGAACATGGCTCAGTGCATTTGGACATTTTCAATCATTGCATGAATGTGTTTTTTTGTAGGCATGTCCTTAGTTAATAATACCTAAAATAAACACGCACGCACATACACGAATGTGTGTGTGTATATATATATTCAGTTTATGTTAATAGATCCATAGCAAAGGATTAAGTCGGATGCATTGTTGCACTAGTGGCTCACTGACTACTCCATATGAGCTAGCATAAACAAAAAATCGAGGTATATCCACTAAATCCAATGAATACATATGAGATTGAAAAATTAAGCCCATGGAAATCAACAAAATTTCTTCGGTTACTAACAAGGTTGAGTGCATGTTGAAACCAATGGTTTTGAGTTGAGTTTACGTGAGTTGGTTCAAATAATGCATGTTATCTTATGTCTGATTCTGCTCAAACAATGCACATTATCACACACCCATCGTTTCCGCCCAACTACCTCTTTATTCAAACAAAATTCATAAAAGAGAAATAAATTTTGAACCTCAGAACCCAAATATGTGTTTGTTATTTAGAGAGAGAAAAACAACTAATAAAATAAGTCTAATTACGTGAAATATTTGAGCAAGGATAGTTGAATCTTGGATAACTAAATTTTTAAATTTTGGGTGTGGTTGGAACAATCAATGTTATGGAAACCACTGCAATGAAATCATGGAAAACTTATTTCACTCTCCAAAAAAATTCCTTTTACTTCCCTTTAAAATAATTTGGCGCAATTGGGCGGTTTCAAATATGGATAGGAGGGATCTCTAACGATCCCAGGCTCAAGCAGATCGTGCATCTGCTCCACAAGTGAAAATTTCAACCTTGTGTGATGTCCCCGTGGTTAGTTCTATCGGGGATAGAGAGAATGTGGTTCCAGTATTTAGGCAGCCATTGGGTCCATGCAATGGGGCTCCACCGGTGATTAAATTCAAACAAATGGGGAAAATATAAACTAATGAAAAAAGTCTAATAACGTGTAACATTTGAGCTGGGATATTTGAACTTAGATAACCAAATGTGCAAACCACTTCTAGTGGTTTGATTAATAGATGTGATCGTTACAACATTTGCACCGAAATCACTTAAAAGTTACTCCTCTTATAGAAAATCTACATTTTTCTTCTTTTTTAACATGGCTCGGTGCAGTTTGACATTTTCATTCATCGCAATAATGTGTTTCCTTTTGTAGTCATTTCTATAGTTAAAACACCTAAAACAGACATGTGCGCACATACACAAATATATACATGTGTGTTTGTACATTTATGTATATATTTAGTTTCAGGTAACTTATCCCTTTCGAAGGTTTAAGTCAAATGCATTGTTGCACTGGTGGGTCATTGACATCCCCATATCAGCTCATTTCAAAACAAATCGAGGTAAATCCACTAAATCTTAAGAATACATTCACATGATATTGAAAAATCAACCTCACAAAAAAACCACAAAAATTCGTTGGTTACTAACGAGTTTGAGTTCATGTTGAAACTAATGGTTTCAAGTTGAGCTTCACGTGAGTTGGCTCAAATATTGCACGTTATGTTATGCCTAATTCTTCTTAAACAGTGCACACTATTACACATTCATCAATTCCGCTCAATCACTCTTTATTCAAAAATAATTTATAAAAGAGAAATAAACTTTGAACCTTAAAATCCAAGAAAACGTTTGTTTTTAAGAGAAAAAATAACTAATAAAAACAAATTTCTAATAACGTGCAGTATTTGGGCAAGGATAGTTGAAACTTGGACAACCAAAATTTTCGATCTTGCGGGTGGTTGCATCAATCGATATTATGGAAACCACTGAACTGAAATCACGGAAAAATCACTTCACTCTCCAAAAAAATTGTTTTCGATTCTCTTTAAAATGGCTTTGTTTAATTGGGTGTTTTCAAACATTGACACGAGTGATCTCTATCATTCCCTACCTCAAGTAGGTAATGCATCTGCTCCACGAGCAACAGGTTCAGCCTTGTATGATGTCCCCATGGTAAATTCTATTGGGGATAGAGGGAATGTGGCTCCAGTTTTTTGGAACCACTAGGTCTATCCAATGGGGCTTCACCGGTGATTAATGTCAAACAAATGCATGTGGAAAAATATGAACTAATGAAAAAAGATAGTCTAATAACGTGCAACATTTGAGCTAGGATATTTGAAACTTGGATAAACAAATGGGCAAAATACTTTTAGTGGTTTGATCAATCGTTGTGATCGCGACTACCTTTGCACCAACGTAATGGAAAATTTCTTTGCTTTCAGAATAACAACATTTTTTTTCTTTTCGAACATGTCTCAGTGCATTTGGACATTTTCAATCATTGAATTAATGTGTTTCCTTTTGTAGTCATGTCCTCAGTTAAAAACACCTAAAATAGACAAGCAAGCACATACACGAATGTGTGTGTGTATATATATTCAGCTTATGTTAGTAGATCCATACCAAGGGATTAAATCGGATGCATTCTTGCACGGGTGGCTTACTGACGTCCCCGTATGAGCTCGCACAAACAAAAAATTAAGGTATATCCACTAAATCCAATGAATACATTCATATGATATTAAAAAATTAACCCAACCAAAAATCAACAAAAAATCTTCGATTACTAACGAGGTTGAGTGCATGTTGAAACCAATGGCTTCGAGTTGAGTTCACATGAGTTGTTCAAACAATGCACGTTATGTTATGACTAATTCTGCTCAAGCAATGAACATTACTACACATTCATCGTTTCCGCCCAATTACCTCTTTATTCAAACATAATATGTAAAAGAGAAATATATTTTGAACCTCAGAACCCAAATATGTGTTTATTATTAAGAAAAAAAACTAATAAAAGAGAAGTCTCATAACGTGAAATATTTGAGCAAGAATAGTTGAAACTGGGATAACCACATTTTTAAATTTTGCGTGTGGCTGGAACAATCAATGTTATAGAAACTACTGCCAACAAAATCATGGAAAACTTATTTCACTCACCAAAAAATTAATTTTACTTCTCTTTAAAATAATTTGGTTTCAAATATAGATAGGAGGGATCTCTAACGATCCCAGGCTCAAGCGGATAGTGCATCTGCTCCACGGGCGAAAATTTCAACCTTGTGTGATGTCCCCGTGTTTAGTTCTATCGGGGATAGAGCGAATGTGGTTCCAGTTTTTAGGCAGCCATTGGGTCCATCCAATTGGGCTCCATCGGTAATTAAAGTCAAACAAATGCGGAAAAATATAAACTAATGAAAAAATGTCTAATAACGTGCAACATTTGAGCTGGGATATTTGAACTTGGATAACCAAATGTGCAAACCAATGCCAGTGGTTTGATCAATAGATGTGATCGTTACAACATTTGCACCAAAATAATGGAAAACTTACTTCTCTTTAAGAAAATCTACATTTTTGTTATTTTTTAATATGGCTCGGTGCAGTTTGACATTTCGTTCATCGCATTAATGTAGTCATTTCTATAGTTAAAACACCTAAAATAGACACATGCGCACATACACAAATATATGTATACATATATATATATATACACACACACACTCATATATATATATATATGTATGTATATATATATTCAGTTTTAGGTAATTGATCCATTTCGAAGGTTTACGTCAAATGCATTCTTGCACCGGTGGGTCACTGACATCCCTTATCAGCTCGTTTCAAAACAAATCCAGGTAAATCCACTAAATCTCAAGAATACATTCATATGATATTTAAAAATCAACCTCACAAAAAATCCACAAAAAATCGTTGGTTACTAACAAGTTTGAGTGAATGTTGAAACCAATAATTTAAAGTTGAGCTGCACGTGAGTTAGCTCAAATATTGCACGTTATGTTATACCTAATTTGGCTCAAACAATTCACACTATTACAGATTCTCCATTTCCCCTCAATTACCTCTTTAGTCGAAAATAATTTATAAAAGAGAAATAAAATTTAAACCTTAAAATCCAAGTAAACGTTTGTTTTTAAGAGAAAAAAATAACTAATAAAAACAAATTTCTAATAACGTGCAGTATTTGAGCAAGGATAGTTTAAACTTGGAGAACCAAAATTTTTGATCTTGCGGGTGGTTGCATCAATCGATATTACGGAAACCACTGAACTGAAATCACAGAAAAATTACTTCAATCTCCAAAAAATTGGTTTTCGCTTCTCTTTAAAATGGATTTGTTTAATTGGGTGTTTTCTAACATTGATACGAGCGATCTCTATCATTCCCTGCCTCAAGTGGATAATGCATCTGCTCCACGAGCAACAAGTTCAGCCTCGTGTGATGTCCCCATGGTTAGTTCTATTGGGGATAGATGGAATCTGGCTCCAGTTCTTTAGCAGCCATCGGGTCTATCTAATGGTGGTCCACCGGTGATTAATGTAAAAGAAACGCATGCGGAACAATATGAGCTAATGAAAAAAAGAGTCTAATAACGTGCAACATTCTAGCTAGGATATTGAAACTTGGATAAACAAATGTACAAAACACTTTTAGTGGTTTGATCAATTGATGTGATCGCGACTACCTTTCCACTAACAAAACGGAAAATTACTTCGCTTTCAGAAAAAACAACATTTTTCTTCTTTTAGAACCCGACTCAGTGTATTTGGACATTTTCAATCATTGCATTAATGTGTTTCCTTTTGTAGTCATGTCCTTAGTTAAAACACCTATAATAGACAAGTGCGCACATACACAAATGTGTGTTTGTATATATATATATTCAGTTTTTGTTAGTAAATCCATACCAAAGGATTAAGTCGGATGCATTCTTGCACTGGTGGCTCACTGACGACCCCGTATGAGCTCGTACAAACAAAAAGTTGAGGTATATCCACTAAATCCATTGAATACATTCAGATGAGATTGAAAAATTAACCCTAACAAAAATCAACAAAAAATCTTCGGTTACTAACGAGGTTGAGTGCATGTTGAAACCAATGGTTTCAAGTTGAGTTTACGTGAGTTGGTTCAAATAATGCATGTTATCTTATGCCTGATTCTGCTCAAACAATGCACATTATTACACACCCATCGTCTCCGCCCAATTACCTCTTTATTCAAACATAATTTATAAAAGAGAAATAAATTTTGTACCTCAGAACCCAAATATTTGTTTGTTATTAAGAGAAAAAAAACTAATAAAAGAAAAGTCTAATAACGTGAAATATTTGAGCAAGGATAGTTATAACTTGGATAACCAAATTTGTAATTTTTGTGTGTGGTTGAAACAATCAATGTTATGGAAACCAATGCAACGAAATCATGGAAAACTTATTTCACTCTCCAAAAAAATCCTTTTACTTCCCTTTAAACTAGTTTGGCGTAATTGGGCGGTTTTAAATATGGATAGGAGGGATCTATAACGATCCCAGGCTTAAGCGAATAGTGCATCTGCTCCACGAGCAAAATATTCAACCTTGTGTGATGTCCCCGTGGTTAGTTATATCGGGGATAGAGAGAATGTGGTTCCAATTTTTAGGCAGCCATTAGGTCCATCCAATGGGGCTTCACCGTTGATTAAAGTCAAACAAAAGCGGAAAAATATAAACTAATGAAAAAAGTCTAATAACGTGCAACATTTGAGTTGTTATATTTGAACTTGGATAACCAAATGTGCAAACCACTACCAGTGGTTTGATCAATAGATGTGATCGTTACAACATTTGCACCAAAATAAAATAAAAATTACTTCTCTTTCGGAAAATCTACAATTTTCTTCTTTTTTAATATGGCTCGGTGCAATTTGACATTTTCGTTCATCGCATTAATGTGTTTCCTTTTGTAGTCATTTCTAAAGTTAAAACACCTAAAACAGACACATGCGCACATACACAAATATATGTATTCATATATACACATATACACACACACACACATATATATATATATATACATATATACACTCACACACACAGTTATATATGTGTGTGTATGTATATATTCAATTTATGGTAATTGATCCCTTCCAAAGGTTGAAGTCACATGCATTCTTGAACCGGTGGGTCACTGACATCCCCGTATCATCTCATTTCAAAACAAATCGGATTAAATCTACTAAATCTCAAGAATACATTCTTAAGATATTTAAAAATTAACCTAAAAAAGAATCCACAATAATTTGTCGGTTACAAATGAGTTTGAGTGCATGTTGAAACCAATGGTTTCAAGTTGAGTTTCACGTGAATTATCTCAAATATTGCACGTTAGGTTATACCTATTTATGCTCAAACAATGCACACTATTACACATTCATCATTTCCGCTCAATTACCTCTTTATTCAAAAATAATTTATATAAGAGAAATAAATTTTGAACCTTAAAATCCAAATAAGTGTTTGTTCTTAAGAGAGAAAAAGATAACTAATAAAAACAAATTTCTAATAACATGCAGTATTTGAGCAAGCATACTTGAAACTCGGACAACCAAAGTTTTCAATCTTGCATGTGGTTGCATCAATCGATGTTATTGAAACCACTGCACTGAAATCACGGAAAAATTACTTCACTCTCGAAAAAATATGTTTTAGCTTCTCTTTAAAACTACTTTGTACAATTGGGTGTTTTCAAACATTGACACGAGTGATCTCTATCATTCCTTTCCTCTAACGGATAATGCATCTGCTCCACGAGCAAAAAATTTAGCCTTGTGTGATGTCCCCGTGGTTAGATCTATTTGGGATAGAGGGAATGTGGCTCCTGTTTTTTTTTGACAGCCATTGGGTCTATCCAATGGGGCTCCACCAGTGATTAATGTCAAATAAATTCATGCAGAAAAATATGAACTAACTAAAAAAAGAGTCTAATAACGTGCAACATTTGGGCTAGGATATTTGAAACTTGGATAAAAAAATGTGCAAAACACTTTTAGTGGTTTCATCAATGGATGTGATCGCGATTACCTTTGAGCCAAAATAGTGGAAAATTACTTCACTTTAAAAAAAAATCACATTTTGCTTCTTTTTGAACACGGCTCAGTGCATTTGGACATTTTAAATCATCGTATTGATATGTTTCCTTTTGTAGTCATGTCCTTAGTTAAAAACACCTAAAATAGAAAAGCGTGCACATACACAAATGTGTGTGTGGGTATATATATATATATATATTCAGTTTCTATTAATAGATCCGTACCAAAGGATTAAGTCGAATGCATTCTTGAACTAGTGGCTCACTGACAACCCCGTATGAGCTCGCACAAATAAAAAATCAAGGTATATCCACTAAATCAAAGGAATATATTCAGCTGAGATTGAAAAATTAACCCCACCAAAAATCAACAAAAAATCTTCGATTACTAACGAAGTTGTGTGCATGTTGAAACCAATGGTTTCGAGTTGAGTTCACATGAGTTGTTTCAAATAATGCACGTTATGTTATGCCTAATTCTGCTCAAGCAATGAACATTATTACACTTTCATCATCTCCGCCCAATTACCTCTTTATTCCAACATAATTTATAAAAGTGAAATTAATTTTGAACCTCAGAACCCAAATATGTGTTTGTTATTAATAGAAAAAATAACTAATAAAATAAATGTCTAATAACGTGAAATATTTGAGCAAGGATAGTTGAAACTGGAATAACCAAATTTGTAATTTTGCGTGTGGTTGGAACAATCAATGTTATGAGAACCACTGCAACGAAATTATGGAAAACTTATTTCACTCTCCAAAAAATTCCTTTTACTTTCCTTTGAAACAGTTTGGCACAATTGGGTGGTTTCAAATATGGATAGGAGGGATCACTAACAATCCCAGGCATAAGCGGATAGTGCATCTGCTCCACGAGCGAAAATTTCAACCGTGTGTGATGTCCCCGTGGTTAGTTCTATCAGGGATAGAGAGGATGTGGTTCCAGTTTTTAGGTTGCCATTGGGTCCATCTAATGGGGCTCCACCGGTGATTTAAGTCAAACAAATGCGGAAAAATATAAACTAATGAAAAAAATTCTAATAACGTGCAACATTTGAGCTGGGATATTTGAACTTGGATAACCAATGTGCAAACCACTGCCAATGGTTTGATTAATAGATGTGATCGTTACAACATTTGCACCAAAATCACGGAAAAGTTACTTCTCTTTTAGAAAATCTACATTTTTCTTCTTTTTTAATATGGCTCGGAGCAGTTTGACATTTTTCGTTCATCACACTAATGTGTTTCCTTTTGTAGTCATTTCTATTGTTAAGACACCTAAAACATACACGTGCGCACATACACAAATATATGTATACATATATAAATATGCATATACATATAATATCACTCACTCACTCAAACATATATATATGTGTGTGTGTGTGTGTGTGTGTTTATATATGTATATATTCCGTTTCAGGTAACTGGTCCCTTCCAAAGGTTCAAGTCACATGCATTCTTGCACCGGTGGGTCACTGACATCCCCAGATCAGCTCGTTTCAAAACAAATCGAGATAAATCCACTAAATCTCAAGAATACATTCTTATGATATTTAAAAATCAACCTCACAAAAAATCCACAAAAATTCGTTGGTTACTAAGGAGCTTGAGTGCATGTTGAAACCAATGGTTTCAAGTTGAGCTTCACGTGAGTTGGCTCATATATTGCACGTTACGTTATGCCTAATCCCGCTCAAACAATTCACACTATTACACATTCATCTTTTCCGCTCAGTTACCTCTTTATTTGAAAATAAATCATAAAAGAGAAATAAATTTTGAACCTTAAAATCCAAATAATTGTATGTTCTTAAGATAGAAAACGATAACTAATAAAAACAAATTTCAAATAACGTGCAGTAATCAAGCAAGGATAGTTGAAACTTGAACAACCAAACTTTTAAATTTTGCGTGTGGTTGCATCAATCGATGTTATGGAAACCATCGCACAAAAAATCAAAGAAAAATTACTTCACTCTCCAAAAAAATTGTTTTTGCTTCTCTTTAAAACAGATTTGCACAATTGGGTGTTTTCAAACACGACATGAGTGATCTATATCATTCCCAGGCTCAAGCGGATAATGCATCTTCTCTACGAGGAAAATGTTCAGCCTTGTATGATGCCCCCATGGTTAGTTCTATCTGGGATAGAGGGAATGTGGTTCTGGTTTTTTGGCAGCCATTGGGTCTATCTAACGGAGCTCCACCGGTGATTAACGTTAAACAAATGCTTTAGGAAAAATATGGACTAATGAAAAAAAAGAGTCTAATAACGTTCAACGTTTGAGCTAGGATATTTGAAACTTGGATAAACAAATGTGCAAAACACTTTTAGTGGTTTGATCAATCGATGTGATCGCGACAACCTTTGCACCAAAATAACGGAAAATCACTTAGCTTTCAGAAAAACCATTCCTTGCCTCAAGTGGATAATGCATCTGCTTCACGAGCAACAAGTTCAGCCTTGTGTGATGTCCCCATGGTTAGTTCTATTTGGTATAGAGGGAATGTGGCCCTAGTTTTTTGGCAGCCATTGGGTCTATCCAATGGGGCTCCACCGGTGATTAATGTCAAACAAATGCATGCGGAAAAATATGAACTAATGAAAAAAAAGAGTCTAATAGCGTGTAACATTTGAACTTGGATATTGGAAACTTGGATAAACAAATGTGTAAAACACTTTTAGTGGTTTGATCAATCGATGTGATCGCGACTACCTTTGCACCAACATAAGGGAAAATTACTTCGCTTTTAGAAAAACAACATTTTTCTTTTTTTTCGAACATGGCTCAGTGATTTGGACATTTTCAATCATCGCATTAATGTTTTCCTTTTGTAGTCATGTTCTTAGTTAAAAACACCTAAAATACACACGCAAGCACATACACAAATTTGTGGGTGTGTGTATATATATTCAATTTCTATTAATAAATATGTACCAAAAAATTAAGTCGGGTGCATTCTTGCACTGGAGGTTCACTAACGACCCCTTATGAGCTCGAACATACAAATAATCGAGGTATATCCACTAAATCCAATGAATACATTCATATGAGATTGAAAAATCAACCCCACCAAAAATCAACCAAGATTCTTCTATTACTCACAAAGTTGAGTGCATGTTGAAACCAATGGTTTTGAGTTGAGTTCACGTGAATTGGTTCAAATAATGCACGTTATGTTATGTCTAATTCTACTCAAATAATGCACATTATTACACATCCTTTGTCTCCGCCCAATTACCTCGTTATTCAAACATAATTTATAAAAGAGAAATAAATTTTGAACCTTAGAACCCAAATATGTGTTTGTTATTATGAGAGAAAAAAATAACTAATAAAAAAAGTCTAATAACGTGAAATATTTGAGCAAGGATAGTTGAAACTGGGATTACCAAATTTGTAAATTTTGCCAGTGGTTGGAACAATCAATGTTATGGAAACCACTGCAACGAAATAATGAAAAACTTATTTCACTCTCCAAAAAAATCCTTTTACATCCCTTTTAAATAGTTTGGCGCAATGGGGCAGTTTCAAATATGGATAGGAGGGATCTCTAACGATCCAAACCTCAAGCAGATAGTGCATCTCCCCCACGAGTGAAAATTTCAACCTTGTGTGATTTCCCCGTGGTTAGTTCTATCAGGTATAGAGAGAATGTGGTTCCAGTTTTTAGGCAGCCATTGGGTTCATCCAATGGGACTCCACCGGTGATTAAAGTCAAACAAATGCGGAAAAATGTAAACTAATGAAAAAATAACTCTAATAACGTTCAACATTAGAGCTGGGATATTTGAACTTGGAAAACTAAATGTGCAACCACTTCTGGTGGTTTGATCAATAAATGTGGCTGTTACAACATTTGCACTGAAATTATGAAAAGCTACTTCTTTTTAAGAAAATACATTTTTCTTCTTTTTTAACATGGCTCGGTGCAGTTTGACATTTTCGTTCATTGCATTAATGTGTTTCCTTTTGTAGTAATTTCCATAGTTAAAACACCTAAACAGACACGTGCACAAATACATAAATATATGTATATATATACATATATATACATGTATATATACATATACATATATACACTCACACACACAGATACATACATATATATATATATATATTCAGTTTCAAGTAACTGATCCTTTCTAAAGGTTTAAGTCAGGTGCATTCTTGCACCGGTGGGTCACTAACATTCCCATATCAGTTTGTTTCAAAACAAATCGAGGTAAATCCACTAAATCTCAAGAATACATTCGTATGATATTTAAAAATCAACATCATAAAAAATCCACAAAATTCGTTGCTTGCTAATGAGCTTGAGTGCATGTTGAAACCAATGGTTTCAGGTTGAGTTTCACGTGAGTTGGCTCAAATATTCCACATTACGTTATGTCTAATTCTACTCAAACAATGCACACTATTACACATTCATTATTTTCGCCCAACTACCTCTTTATTCAAAAATAATTTATAAAAGAGAAATAAATTTTGAACCTTAAAATCCAAATAAATGTTTGTTCTTAAGAGAGAAAAAGATAACTAATAAAAACAAATTTCAAATAATGTGCAGTATTTGAGCAAGGATAGTTGAAACTTGGAAAACCAATTTTTTTTAATTTTATGTGTGGTTGCATCAATCGATGTTATGCAAACCACTGCACTGAAATCACAAAAAAAATTACTTCACTCTCAATTTTTTTTTGTTTTCGCTTCTCTTGAAAATGGCTTTGCATGATTGGGTGTTTTCAAATATGGACATGAGTGATCTCTATTATTCCCAGCCTCAAGCGGATAGTGCATCTGCTCCACGAGCAAAAAGTTCAGCCTTGTGTGATGTCCCTGTGGTTAGTTATATCAGGGATAGAGGGAATGTGGTTCCGGTTTTTTTGGCAGCCATTGGGTCTATTTAATGGGGCTCCACCTGTGATTAAAGTTAAACAAATGCATGCGGAAAAATATGAAATAAAAAAATTCTAATAACGTGCAACATTTGAGCTAGGATATTTGAAACTTGGATAAACAAATGTGCAAAAAACTTCTAAGGATTTGATCAATCGATGTGATAGCAACAATCTTTTCACCAAAATAACGGAAAATTATTTTGCTTTAAGAAAAAACTACTTTTTCTTCTTTTCGAACATGGCTCATTGTATTTTGATATTTTCTATTATCGCATTAATGTGTTTCCATTTGTAGTCATGTCCTTAGTTAAAAACACCTAAAATAGACACGCGCGCACATACATGAATGTTTGTGTTGTGTGTGTGTATATATATATATATATATTCAGTTTTTGTTAATAGATCCATACAAAAGGATTAATTCGGATGCATTCTTGCATTGGTGGTTCACTGACAACCCCATATGATCTCACACAAACAAAAAATCGAGTTATATCCACTAAATCCAATAAATACATTCAGATGAGATTAAAAAATTAACCCCACCAAATATCAACAAAAATTCTTTGGTTACTAACGAGGTTGAGTGCATGTTGAAACCAATGGTTTCGAGTTGAGTTCACGTGAGATGGTTCAAATAATGCACATTATGTTGTGCCTAATTCTGCTCAAACAATGCACATTATTACACATTCATCGTCTCCGCCCAATTATCTATTTAGTCAAACATAATTTATAAAAGAGAAATAAATTTTGAATCTTAAAACCCAAATAATTTTTTGTTAAATGAAAAAAAATAATAAAAACAAATGTCTAATGACTTGAAATATTGAGCAAGGATAGTTGAAACTTGGATAACCATATTTGTAAAGTTTGTATGTAATTGAACAATTCAATGGTTTGGAAACCACTGCACCGAAATCAAGGAAAACATATTTCACTCTCCAAAAAAAATCCTTTTACTTCCCTCTAAAATGGTTTGGCGCAATTGAGCTGTTTCAAATATGGATAGGAGGGATTCCTAACGATCCTAGGCGCACGTGGATACTGCATTTGTTCCACAAGTGAAAATTTCAACCTTGTGTTGTCCCCTGGTTAGTTCTATCAGGGATAGAGAGAATGTGATTCCAGTTTTTAGGCAACCATTGGGTCCATCCAGTGGGGTTCTACTGGTGATTAAAGTCAAATAAATGCGGAAAAATATAAACTAATGAAAGAAAAGTGTAATAACGTGCAACGTTTGAGCTGGGATTTTTGAACTTGGATAGCCGAATATGCAAACCATTTCTAGTGGTTTGATCAATTGATGTGATCGTAACAACATTTGCACCGAAATCACGGAATCGTTACTTCTCTTTAAGAAAATCTACATTTTTCTTACATTTTAACATGGCTCAGTGTAGTTTGACATTTTCGTTCATCGCATTAATGTGTTTCCTTTTGTAGTCATTTCCATATTTAAAACACGCAAAACAGAAAAATGCGCACATACACAAATATATGTATAAATATACATGTATATATGTGTATATATATATATATATATTCAATTTTAGGTAACTGATCCCTTCCAAAAGTTTAAGTCAGATGTATTCTTGCACCGGTGGGTCATTGACATCCCCATATCAGCTCATTTCAAAACAAATTGGGGGTAAATCCACTAAATCTCAAGAATACATTCACATGATATTTTAAAATCAACCTAAAAAAAATCCATAAAATTTCATCGGTTATTAAAAAATCCACAAAAATTCGTCGGTCACTAACAAGGTTGAGTGCACGTTGAAACCAATTGTTTCAAGTTGACGTTTACATGAGTTGGCTCAAATATTGCACATTATGTTATTCTTAATTCTGCTCAAACAATTCACACTATTACACATTCATCATTTCCTCTCAATTACCTTTTTATTCAAAAATAATTTATAAAAGAGAAATAAATTTAGAACCTTAAAATCTAAATAAGTGTTTGTTATTGAGATAGAAAACGATAACTAATAAAAACCAATTTTTAATAACGTGTAGTATTTGAGCAAGGATAGTTTAAAATTGGATAACCAAAATTTTCAATCTTTCTTGTGGTTGGATCAATCGATGTTTTGGAAACCACTGCACTGAAATCACGGAATAATTACTTACCTATCCAAAAAAAATTCGATTATCTTTAAAATGACTTTGTTCAATTTGGTGCTTTCAAACATGGACATGTGTGATCTCTATCATTCCCTTCCACAAGCGGATAATGAATCTGCTCCACGAGGAAAAAAGTTTAGCCTTGTGTGATGTCCCCATGGTTAGTTATATCGGGGATAGAGGGAATGTGGTTCTGGTTTTTTGGCAACCATTGGGTCTATCCAGTGGGGCTCCACCGGTAATTAAAGTCAAAGAAATGCATGCGTAAAAATATAAACTAATGAAGAAACATAGTCTAACAACGTGCAACATTTGAGCTAGGATATTTGAAACTTGGATAAACACATGTGCAAAACACTTCTAGTGGTTTGATCAATCGATGTGACCGCGACAACCTTTGCACCAAAATAATAGAAAATTACTTTGCTTTCAGAAAAACTACATTTTCCTTCTTTTCGAACATGGCTCAGTGCATTTGGATATTTTCAATCATCGCATTAATGTTTTTCTTTTTGTAACATGTCCTTAGTTAAAAACACCTAAAATAGATAAGCGCACACATACATGAATGTGTGTATGTGTATTTTTGTGTGTGTGTGTGTATATATGTATATATATATATATATTATGTTTCTGTTAATAGGTCCATGCAAAAGGATTAAGTAGGATGCATTCTTGCACTAGTGGCTCACTAACGACCCCATATGAGCTCGCACAAACAAAAAATCAAGGTATATCCACTTAATCCAATGAATACATTCGGATGAGATTGAAAAATTAACCCCATCAAAAATCAACAAAAATTCTTCGGTTACTAACGATGTTGAGTGCATGTTGAAACCAATGGTTTCAAGTTGAGTTAACGTGAGTTGGTTCAGATAATGCACGTTATGTTATGCCTAATTCTGCTCAAATAATGCACATTATTACACATTCATCGTCTCCGCTCAATTATCTCTTTATCCAAACATAATTTATAAAAGAGAAATAAATTTTAAACCTCTAAACCCAAATAAGTGTTTGTTATTAAGAGAGAAAAAAATAACTAATGAAAAAAGTCTTATAATGTGAAATATTTTAGCAAGGATAGTTAAAACTTGGATAACCAAATTTGTAAATCTTGCGTGTGGTTGGAATAATCAATGTTATGGAAACCAATGCACCCAAATCATGGACAAATTATTTCACTCTCCAAAAAATTTACTTTTACTTCCCTTAAGAACGGTTTGGAACAATTGGGCGGTTTCAAATATGGATAGGAGGGATCTCTAACGATCCCAGCCTCAAGCGGATAATGCATATTCTCCACGTGCAAAAGTTTCAACCTTGTGTTATTTCCCCGTGGTTAGTTCTATCAGGGATAGAGAGAATGTGGTTCTAGTTTTTAGGCAACCAATGGGTCCATCCAATGGGGCTCCACCTGTGATTAAATTCAAACGAATGCGGAAAATATAAACTAATGAAAAAAAGTCTAATATCATGCAATATTTGAGCGAGGATACTTGAAACTTAAATAACCAATTGTGCTAGCCACTGCTAGTGGTTTGATCAATAGATGTGATTTTTACAACATTTGCACCAAAATCACGGAAAAGTTAGTTCTCTTTAAGAAAATCTACATTTTCTTACTTTTTAACATGGCTCAGTGCAGTTTGACATTTTCGTTCATCGCATTAATGTGTTTCCTTTTGTAGTCATTTCCATAGTTAAAGCTACTAAAACAGACACACGCGCACATACACAAATATATGTATACATATACATATATGTGTATGTATACATATATACATACACATATACATACACATATATGTATACATACACATATATGTATACATACACATATATACAAATATACATATACATATACACACAAAGATATACATATACATATATATCATGTTATAGGTAAACGATCCCTTCCAAAGGTTTAAGTCAGATGCATTCTTGTTCTGGTAGGTCACTGGCATCCCTATATCAGCTCGTTTTAAAACAAATCGAGGTAAATCCACTAAATCTCAAGAATACATTCATATGATATTTAAAAATCAACCTCACAAAAAATTCCATAAATTCGTCGGTTACTAACGAGGTTGAGTGCATGTCGAAACCAATGCTTTCAAGTTGAGGTTCACGTGAGTTGTCTCAAATAATGCACGTTATGTTATGCCTAATTTTGCTCAAACAATGCACACTATTACACATTCATCTTTTCAACCCAATTACCTCTGTATTCGAAAATAATTTATAAAAGAGAAATAAATATTTAACATTAAAATCCAAATAAGTGTTTGTTCTTAAGAGGAAAAAATATAACTAATAAAAACAAATTTCTAATAACATACGCTATTTGAGCAAGGAGAGTTGAAACTTGGATAACCAACTTTTTCAATTTTGCGTCCGATTGGATCAATCGATGTTATGGAAACCACTGCACTGAAATCACAGAAAAATTACGTCACTATCCAAAATTTTTTTTTTGCTTTTCTTTAAAATGGCTTTGCGCAATTAGGTGTCTTCAAACATGGACACAAGCGATCTCTATCATTCCCTGCCTCAAGCAGATAATGCATCTTCTCCACGAGTAAAAAGTTCAGCCTTGTGTGATGTCCCCGTGGTTAGTTCTATTGGGGATAGAGGGAATGTGGTTCCAGTAATTTGGAAACCATTGGGTCTATCCAATGGGGCTCTACCGGTGATTAAAGTCAAACAAATGCATGCAGAAAAACATGAACAAATGAATAAAAAAAAGTCTAATAACTTGCAACATTTGAGCTAGGATATTTGAAGCTTGGAAAAACAAATGTGCAAAACACTTCTATTGGTTTTATCAATCGATGTGATCACGGCAACCTTTGCACCAAAATGATGGAAAATTACTTTTCTTTTAGAGAAACTATTTTTTGCTTCTTTTCGAACATAGAACAGGGCATTTAGACATTTTTCAATCATCGCAATAATGTGTTACATTTTGTAGTCATGTCCTTAGTTAAAATCACCTAAAATAGACACGCGAGCACATACACGAATGTGTGTGTGTGTATATATATTCAATTTCTGTTAATCGACTTGTAACAAAGGATTAAGTCGGATACATTCTTGCACTGGTGGCTCACTGACAACCCCCATGGGAGCTCACACAAGCAAAAAATCGAGGTATGTCCACTAAATCCAATGAATACATTCAGATGAGATTGAAAATTTAACCCCACCAAAAATCAACAAAAATTCTTCGATTACTATCGAGGTTGAGTGCATGTTGAAACCAATTGTTTCGAGTTGAGTTTACGTGAGTTGGTTCAAATAATGCACGTTGTGTTATGCCTAATTCTGCTCAAACAATGCACATTATTACAAATTCATCGGCTCCGCCCAATTACCTCTTTATTCAAAAATAATTTGTAAAAGAGAAATAAATTTTGAAATTTAAAATCCAAATAAGTGTTTGTTTCTTAAGAGAGAAAAAGAGAACTAATAAAAACAAATTTCTATTAACGTGCACTATTTGAGCAAGGATAGTTGGAACTTGGATAACCAAAATTTTCAATTTTGCGTGTGGTTGGATCAATCGATGTTATGGAAACCACTGCACTGAAATCACAGAAAAATTACTTCACTCTCAAAAAAATTTGTTTTCCCTTATCTTTAAAATGGCCATGCGCAATCAAGTGTTTTCAAATATTGACACGAGTGATCTCTATCATTCCCTGCCATAAGAGGATAATGCATCTGCTCCACGAGCAAAAATTTTAACCTTGTGTGATATACCCATGGTTAGTTCTATCTGGGATAGAGGGAATGTGGTTCTAGTATTTTGACAGCCATTGGGTCTATCCAATGAGGCTCTACCGGTGATTAAACTCAAACAAATGATTGCGGAAAAACATTAACTAATGAAAAAAGAGAGTATAATAACGTGCAACATTTGAGCTAGGCTATTAGAAACTTCTAGTGGTTTGATCAATCAATGTGATCGCGACAACCTTTGCACCAAAATGATAGAAAATTACTTCACTTTCTAAAAGCTACATTTTGCTTTTTTTTCGAACATGGCTCAATGTTTCCTATGGTAGTCATGTCCTTAGTTAAAAACACCTAAAATAAACAAGCGTGCACATACATGAATGTCTGTGTGTGTATATATTCATTTCTTATAATAGATTCATACCAAAGGATTAAGTCGGATGCATTCTTGCACTGGTGGTTTAGTGACGACCCCATATGAGCTCGCACAAACAAAAAATCAAGGTATATTCACAAAATCCAATGAATGCATTCTGATGAGATTGAAAAATTAACTCAACGAAAAATCAACAAAAAAATCTTTGGTTACTAACGTGGTTGAGTGCATGTTGAAACCAATGGTTTCGAGTTGAGTTCACATGAGTTGGTTCAAATGATGCACATTATGTTATGCCTAATTCTGCTCAGATAATGCACATTATTTCACATTCATCATCTCCGCCCAATTACCTTTTTATTCAAACATAATTTGAAAAAGAGAAATAAATTTTGAACCTCAAACCCCAAATAAGTGTTTTTTATTAAGAGAGAAAAAAATAACTAATAAAAATAAATGTCTAATAACGTGAAATATTTGAGCAAGGATAGTTGAAACTTGGATAACCAATTTTTTAAATTTTGTGTGTGGTTGGAACAATCAATGTTATAGAAACCACTGTACCGAAATCATGTAAAAATTATTTCACTCTCCCAAAAAAATCCTTTTACTTCCCCTTAAACGGTTTACGCAATTGGGTGGTTTCAAATATGGATGTAAGAGATCTCTAACTATCCCACGGTCAAGCGGAAAATGCATCTGCTCCACGAGCGGAAATTTCAACCTTGTGTGATGTCCCCGTGGTTAGTTCTATCAAGGATAGAGAGAATGTGGTTCCAGTTTTTAGGCATCCAATGGGGCGCCACGGGTGATTAAAGTTAAACAAATGCGAAAAAATATAAAATAATGAAAAAAAGTCTAATAACGTGCAACATTTGATCTAGGATATTTGAAACTTGGATAACCAAATGTGCAAAACACTGCTAGTGGTTTGATCAATAGATGTGATCGTTACAACATTTGCTCCGAAATCACAGAAAAATTACTCCTCTTTAAGAAAATCTATATTTTCATTTCATTTTAAACTTTGCTCAGTGTAGTTTGTCATTTTCGTTCATCGCATTAATGTGTTTCCTTTTGCAGTCATTTGCATAGTTAAACATAAAAAAATAGACACGCGCACACATACACAAATATATGTATATATAGACATATATACACGTATATATACTTATACACACACACACACACACACACACATATATATATATATATATATTAAGTGTCAGGTAACTCATCCCTTCCAAAGGGTTTAGTCAGATGCATTCTTGCACCGGTTGGTCACTGACATCCCCATATCAGCTCGTATTAAAATAAATCGAGGTAGATACACTAAATCTCATGGATACATTCATATGATATTTAAAAATCAACCTCACTAAAAATCCACAAAAAGTCATCGGTTACTAAGGAGGTTGAGTGCATGTTGAAACCAATGGTTTCGAGTAGAGCGTGAGTTGGCCCAAATAATGCACGTTATGTTATGCCTAATTCTGCTCAAACAATGTACATTATTACACATTCATCGTCTCCTCCCTATTACCTCTTTATTCAAACATAATATGTAAAAGAGAAATAAATTTTGAACCTCAAAACCCAAATAAGTGTTTTTCATTAAGAGAAAAAAGACTAATAAAAACAAATGTCTAATAACGTCAAATATTTGAGCAAGGATAGTTGAAACTTGGCTAAACTTTTTTAAATTTTTTTGCATGTGGTTGAACCAATCAATGTTATGGATACAACTGCATCGAAATTATGGAAACATTATTTCATTCCAAAAAATCATTTTAATTCCCTTTAAAACAGTTTGGCGCAATTGGGCGGTTTCAAATATGGATAGGAGGGATCTTTAACGATCCCAGGATCAAGCGGATAATGCATCTACTCCACGAATGAAAATTTCAACCTTGTGTGATGTCCTCATGGTTAGTTCTATCGGGGATAGAGAGAATGTGGTTCTAGTTTTTAGGAAACAATTGGGTCCACGTTTTGTGCGCATGTTAGGTTAAATAATAAAGATTATATAGTATTACAATAACATTGCTAACCCAAAAATTATAAATTAAAGATTAAATATAAAAATTACATAAATAAAAATATGGTTCCAAATACGATACATGAATATGGAAGAAGTTCAACATCAAAAACTACATGGCCAAATCGATTGATCAGCTCGATGTAGAGCGTGTCCCCTTTGCTGAGTCCCTTAGCAATTAGAAACGCTTCCAACCCTTCGGCATTTGGATTTCAATATCCAGTTCCCCAATTAATACATGTGGTACTCCCACCCATTGTACCTGAGCACTGTTGGCAACTTAAACGGCAGTAGGAGCTCTATAATCTGAACAGAGACGTAGTGAATTTCAAACAAAAAATCATGTTCATTTCATATGAAAGTAAATTATCACAAAATATTTTTAATAAATCAAATAATTTACAGGGATAACTTATCAGTATTGGAACATTCCCGAAGTTGATCTACATCAGGGTGTGGAGGAAATGAGGAACGATGTTGCCAAATGTAGCTTGAAGATGGTCATCGTCTGAATCAATATCGATATGTTAATCAAAGAAATATTTGTAAATTAAATTTGAATATTGGTAATACAAGCTAGCTAGGAAACATAATATAAATATGAAGATTAAATCGCTCACCACAATGGGGTCGCGACGCGAACTGACACTGTTAGACATGATTCCAAAAATTTAAATTTAAATGATTCGTAACAATTCAATCAACATTGTCTATTAATCATTTAATATATGGATGCAACATGTCTAATCATAGTCGCACATAGGTTGGTAAAACTAAATGGTTAAACGAGATGTTTGCAACGTCAGACACTAGGTAAACTACAAAAATTATGAATAAGAGAACTCGCATAATTATCGGTCGACCCGAATAGATAACTGATAAGTGTGCAAGTTCAGATCCATTGCAGTAATTATGAGTTAGCGACAGTTATAAATATACAACCTCACACCCTTATTTCTCTAACCAACGTTATAGTGATAGGTTATAAAGGTTTCAATGATTAAACATGGAGACTCTAACAACAACAACAGACAAGAAAATAGAACGAACCTAAACCAAAAACAATTTACCCACAACCTAATCGACATTCTAACGCCCCAAAATCTAATCAATGAACCCTAATCCATGGAAAATTCTTACTGCAAGCAAATAATACATTCACAGTACACCACATACATAACAATTTCAATAGTAAGATTAACAAAAAAAGTAAAATAACCAAATTTAGAAACCATACTTTTGAGAGGATGTGCAAGAGGACTGTTGGAATTCGAGGGAGAGTTGAATGCTTAAAGTAATACATGAGGTGTGATCCACATACATAGTTATTATGAATTTTGTGTATTCGGCCAACAGTGTGACGTCGCAAGCTATTAGGATCGATAAAACAGTGACGATATTGCAACATCGCTAAGTTTTATTGTTGGCCTAGCTAATACATCCCACTGGTGTATCAAATGGGTCTTTGTCAGATAGGGTGCGTAACCGATATCGCTTGTGAGTTAATATTTGCAAGATTGGACTGACTTACTACCGACGTCGGTCATGGATATATTGAGCAACAATAATTCAACCCACTAGCACATGAAATGGGCCCACATCTGACCTGAATGCAAATAAATCTTATTAAAAAAAGTATAAACTTTAGTTAAAGAACGTCAATAACGTCATTAACATCCGGTTCATTTAAACACAATCGGTGAACCATTCTGTTTTTAAAATTAGATCCTTCCAGGATGATGGGGGAGAAAAAAAATATTGGATATAGCCAACAATCTGAATCTCATTGTCACAATCATTGTGAAGGTCACGGGGTATCCTTCCATCATTTTTATTAGTACTCCATTAATTCCTTGACTGTGAGCATTGTTAATTCGGAACATAAATTACACCTCGCCAAAATTAGACGAAATAACGCATTATAGGTTTAGCTTAGAATTTAGAAGATAAGAAATTTTCAACCATCAAATTTAGTAAAGTTTTAATATTGGGCCTAGAGCTAATAATATAGTTTATTATTAATAACTAGTATGCAAGGGCTAATCGGATGATTTTTTGGAAGTCTCGGTGGGATCATCCCAATTTCATTATCACTGTCGGGGATAATTAATTAGTTTGAATGGGGATGGAAAAGGTCCTGTGAACGAAGATCGAAATCCAATTTGGGCGTACTTGTTTACTTTTCAATATTTTTAAATACGTCCCTCCAACAAAGTGGGAGAAATTGCAATACAAAATCTGAGATACCCTTATCTAATTCACCAAGTAATGAGAGCAGTGTTCTGATTTTTTCATGCTCTTGTTAATGAAACGGGACCACAATCTCCCTAGACAATGTATGATGAAACTTTAAGAAACCTAAGCTATGACCCCCAACTTCCTCGAATGCTCACTACAGTTCTGCATTCTACACCCGAATGGAAAATATGCATACAGTCAGACAGAGGCGAACTGGGTTAATCGTCCGTCATTTTTCATAACACTGTGATACGAAAATCAATGGGATATATGGAAGGTGCATGTCAATGTACGACATTGTCATTAGAGTAAATTTATAATTTCAATCATAGATATGTGGAAGGAGTACATCGTGTTCATGAAGAACATTCCCAGAAAATATTTGATTATTATTCCAGGAAAGCCTAGAAAACTTTGGCCAAGAACACTATACCCTTTTTTCCCACTGGGTTTTTAACGAGGTAGTGTGATCTTTGTAAAACTATTTCAATTTGGGTTTATTGGACTGATAGCTTGGCCATGTGGGCTTTGAAGAACTGAAATTCAAAAATACAGTCCATTAGGGTTTCAAATATTCAGTTTTATTCTGATTAGACTTAGATTTGGTAAGATTAGATAAGGTAATATTTTTTAAGGTTACTTCTTGGAGAATTCGACCAGATTACCATAGATAACCATTTATTTTAGGTATTTTAGTTAGATATGTTTTAGCTTCTTAAACCTTCCATAAGTCGATTCAGTTTCCAGTTTTGATAAGGGTTTATGGACGAGAACTACCCTATAAATATGCCTTGTCCATGAATTTTTACACTTTTTATCAATCAAATATTCAAAAATTCTGAGATATGCTCATTTCTTGCGAGCATCTTCATTGTTGCTTAATCTTGCAGTTTAATTAAGTATCAATAACCTTGTGAACTAATCATGCGGGCTAGGTAGTGAGCAAGTCAAAATTAGATTACCCTGAGAGGCCTAGAGTTTGAATTTCGTGCGACCACCGTAGGGTTTGCAAAATCCCTATTGTTATCAAAGATATAAAATTCCGCAATCCAGAGTCTTCACAAGGGAATTCATATCAGTTGGTATCAGAGCAAAGCGAAAGATCCTTTTGGCCAAAAATCTTCAAGGGTTTTAAGTTTCTGCATTTATATATTTTCGAAATTTCCCTCTTAAATTTATAAACTATTTTGTGTCATATTTTAACTGGTTTTCTTTGATCTTTCTTAGCAGGAGGATTGAATCTAGAGTCGAAGGATGTTGAAGGGTCCGAGAGTTAGAATACTTTGGTATTACTATC
>JAULKM010112688.1:0-22629 GCA_032355605.1 Rubia tinctorum
TTAGTTGAGAATGTGTGCAATGCCAGGTTCTGTTAGATTGCAGAGCAGTTCAGGCAGATGCTTTGACTGTGGATCGCTTGGCTTCATTGAAGAAGGTGTACATATATGCGGTGATTTCCTTGAGTTATTTTTTGTGTGTATAAAGGAGAGTGACAAAGGCCAAAATAAGAGTGTTTTGATTGTAAAACTAAAGAATAATTAAATGTAATATGATTTAGCTCCTGACTCGAGCAAGCAGATCAAGGAAAATATGAACGTGTCTTCCACCGAGACGGGGGTCATATTTGGGAACATAGTTTACGAGACCTCAAATGTTCTTGAGCGCACCATCGTTGTTCTTTTGCTGCAAATAGCCTCTAAGCATAAGAAATTATGGTTGTAGTAGTGTGTTAGGATAAATTGAACAGGTATCCTTTTGCTTGTAACATCTCTTTCGTGGACATGTAGTTTGTCCTAACAGCTTATTAACTTTAGGTTCTATTTCATTGCATGCTGACTATATATATATATATGTGGTAAGTGAGTGAATGAGTGAGCATTCTCAGCTAATTTCAATACTGATATATTTTAGTTTGGTTTCTTGGATTCTTTGAAAACGTCGTAAGCATCTTTTCTTGCTGTGAATTCATTTTAACTTGGTTCATCCTTTGGTTTGTGATGATGCTGCAGTTTGCAGAGTTACTATTTTGTCATTTTTCTTCCACACAATCATATGCTTTACTTGATTATCTACCACTGTGTTCTAACATTGTGAATTGCAGGTTGTTGTAAAAACAGTAATTGCAGATGAGAAGTAATTTCTTAACAACTTACAATGAGAGTTACATAATTGCTTTGCATGATAATAAATTAATGTCACTGTACTGCTCTTTGACACATATACGTGGAAAGCGATACGTTACTTCTCCGAGTGAAGACAATAATTCATTCTTTTTTCGAAATATCTGTAACACATGAACAAAAGAAGTTGTAAGATTGTTTGTGTTTTAATAATTTGCATTATAAAAAAGGCAAAAGAATATGTCATTTTTTTTTAAATGGTTGCATATAAAATAAAAGTTGTCGGATACTATGAATGTATTTAAAGTTAACAATAAACTAACTGATGGTTACTTTGAGGCATTGAAGCATTTTCAGTTTGCAAAACCTTCGATTTTCTTATCTCTTTAACTTTTAACAGTCGATTCTTGTTTATAGAGGCCATCATGAAAATCACAATGAATCTACTTAAATCGAACCAAACAATAACCATGCAAAAGAAAATAACCAGAAACACAAAGGGGTAGAGAAATTGTAGTAGTAGAATAACAAAAGAGAAAAAAATGGAGTTAATGAAAAATGCATAAGAGAGGAGAAGAGAATGGTGTGGAAAAAACTTGTGCCGAAAAACTTAAACCTTTGAAAGATTTTTTTAATTAAAAAATGTTTAATTTAAGAGATTGAATTCTTCGTTCCAAATATTTTTTTATCATTAATACTTATTTGTGTTTAGTTACTTTTACATCTCACTAAATTAGCAATGATATATTTAAGTTAAAAAATAATTACATTTAAAATATACGCAGAAACATATAAACTTAGAGTGCACTTAAATAAATTTATTTTTGTTTTCACTTTTATCATATCTTTTTCAACAGTAATTGAAAATTGATACCATAAAACATATAATTAAACTTGGTAGTTCGAGTTCAATATGAGATTAAATTACATGTAAACTTATTACATTTGTTGCTTAAATATTTATACTGATGTTATGTATAGCCTTCAATTTGTATTACATATAACATTATTCCTATAATTCTTACAATTGGTTATCTAGCTCACCGCGCGAAGCGCGGTGTGACCTTGCTAGTTAAATATAAAAAGAATAGTACAAATAAAGAGAGGGACTTAAAGTCTTGCCTCAGAAAAGGATATTCCAACACATGTATACATTTTCTTAATCAACTCTAAAGTGCACGACAAACTAACATAAAAGAAACAAAATACATCAACAGTTCCAATATACAAACGTGGAACTAATATCAAGAGCATTATGTAACTCTAATATAAGGAAATTCCCTACTATCCAATTCAGGTAGACCTTTCATACGTCTAGGGAGATTCAAATGATGGAATTTATAGTCTCTTTTTTGTCTCGTTAGCTTTTTTGGCTAAAGAATCTGCAAAAGTGTTAGTTTCACGATATATATGAGTAAAAGTGATACGAGAAAACTCACCTTTCAATTCCCAAATGGCTCTAAGTTGAGGGATTAACTTCCACGGAATTGAATTCTCCCTATTAATCATTTTGAGGAGAATCAGTGAGTCCATCTCTACTTCTAGCTCTTCAACCTGTTGATAGAAAAACATTTGTAATCCAGAAACTAACGCTTGAGTCTCAGCTTCCAGGTTGTTCTTCGTGTGGATATACAAAGCTTTAGCTTTAATAACTCTTCCATCCCTATCTCTGAGCACCATACCAACACCTGCTGAACTTGATAATCCCAAAGAAGATCCATATGTGTTCAATTTTAAAGGAAACTAATGGCAGTTTCCATTAGACCTGGGTGCAGACTTTTTTGCACAAGAATCTGCTAACTGGGGCTAGGCACAAAAAACTCAGATTGCATACAATTAGCATCAGCATAACTCTATGTTAAATTATGAGTCGTAAAAATATCCTGCATAAGGTGAATGATTCTCTTTCCATAATAACAAACTTGGGTTGAATATGGTCATAGACTGCACTATTTCTAGCACACCATATCACCCAAGTTATAACTGCAGGCAAAAATCTTACACATGTCCTCTGAAGCTTAAACTTTAACTTGACATTCCAGTAATAAAAGAATCTATCCCACAAATTAGCAAAGTTTTCTGGTGTTAAGTCACAAAAGATGTGCATAGATTTCCACCAGAGGACATTCATGGAAGACATGTTGCAAGTGATCAGATGCATTAAGGCAAAACCAACAGATGGATGGCAAGTTAAAGGTTTGCTCCTGCAGCATATCAGAGAGAGGAAGTAATCTATTCAACAGTCTCCAACTAAAAAAATCCATATTTTTTTGTAAATATTTAGACCATGGATGTTTAGAAGATTGCACTTCCATTCTTTTAGGTCTAATTAGCTCATAAGCTGAAGACAAAGTGAAATTGCCATTAGTTTCAGGCTTCCATATCATAAGATCATCATAGCCTTAAAAAATTGTAAAATCCTGAGCTAAAGAGCCATTTATTTCAACAGGTAAACCATAGGCTAAGGATAATCTCAGATCATGTTGGAGATAGAAAAAAATTTTAATATTTAAATCTGAATATGGAAGTTCATAGTCTGCATTCCAAACATCATATAATATCCCAGTGCCATGCCAATTGGAGAACCGGAAAGAAGTGTTACATGATCCTACCTGTATTTTGGTATTAATATGAGCCAATTCATCCACCTCTCTGTATCTCTTCTATGTTTTTTGAAATCTTCTTGCTATCTGGTAAAGACCACATAAAAGTAGACCTAAGACTACCTCCTTTTTGCAATTTCCACAAAAGCTTCATAGAAAAAGATTTGATAACAAGAAAGAGATCATTTACAGCTAAACCATTTTCAAAATATGAGTAACTCATATTGGTCCAGGATCTCCATATCTTATTTTGTCCATAATCATAATTCCCCCAAAGGAACTTTGCAAAGATAATATGTGGTCTTTCTATTACTCCTTTAGTTGGCTTTATCACCGTTAGAAAATGTAAAGGAATAGCATATAGAACATGTTTAATAAGCATCAATCTTCCACCTTGACTTAACCATTTATTTTTCCAAGATACTAATTTTGCTGAAATGGTGTCAAATAGTGGCTGAAAATAAGTATGCTTTGGTCTACCAATAAAAATGGGACAACCTAAATATCTTAATGGGAAATTTCCTTGAGGTATGTGTGTAATTTGAGCTACCATACTATGATATGTCTGAGGAGCAAACCTTGACAAATAGTAAGATGATTTTTCCAAGTTAATCTTTTGCCCTGTGACTTGCTCAAATCTTCTTAAAAATCTCATGAGATTTTTAAGGCTCTTCTTATTTTCCTTTTGTCATCAGCAAAACTCAAGTGAATTATTCTTTTGACTGATATAGGCACATTGAAGTAGTCAATACTCGAATTCTCAAATAGAAATATCATATTTTTGGTAAAAGTTTCAGTGAGGAGTATAAAATAATATGGAGACAAAGGATTTCCTTGTTTTATACCCCTAGAAGTTTTTTAAAAACCAAAAGGTCTGCCATTAATGAGCACTGAGAAACGAGCTGCTGCTAGATTACCTATAATGTTATTAACCAGCGATTCATGAAAACCAACTTTTAATAACAATTTCTTCAAAAAATCTCATGATACTCTATCGAAATATTTTACCATATCCAATTTGAAGAAAATATTAAAGCCCCCTCTCTTATTATTTAAAAACTCAGTCAATTCATGCATGAGAAGAATACTATCTACCAACTCTCTGCCTTGTACAAAGGCTGATTGTTCTGGAGAAATCAAAGAAGGCATTATGCACTTTAGTCTTTCAGTGTAAACTCTTGAAAAGATTTTATTCAAAAAATTGGTGAGGCTTATAGGTCTAAAATATGAGAATCTAGAGTTAACATGTCTCCTAGAAATCAAAGTAATGAAAGAAGCAGCTATGACTTGTGGGATAGTAGTACCTACTTCAACCTGATCCTGCTGTAATACATCCCAACAGTAAGTATAAAAGGTTCCTGTATAACCATTATGACACGGTGCTGATTCTTTATCCATATCAAACAATTTTCTTAAGTTCAGCTGGTTAAACAAATTGCTTTAACATTTGATATGTTTAATCATCTACTAAGCTTGGAATGTTGTTCAACATCTGTAACTTAAAGGTTTCATCAATTACACTATGTTCCTTAGTTAGTAGATTAGAGAAGAAGTTGACAACCTCATTGCCAATAGCTTCAGGATCATTTAACCACACATCGTCTGATTTTTAATTGCAGCAATTTTTTTGTTTGGAGTGTTTTTCCTTGACTGAAGCATGAAAAAAGCTATTATTAGAATCATCTTCTTGTAACATTTAATCCTAGATTTTTTTTCCAAAAAAAATTCTTCTCTTAGGGCTAATGTTAATTCAGCTTGTGCTTGATGTAAAGTCATTCTACTCTGGTCAGAATTAATGTTTTGATGATCCAATTCTTTTTGCAAAACCTTTTCTTCAGCCATTTTAACATTATCCTGAACATTACCAAAAATTGATTTGTTCCATTATTTCAACTTAATCTTTAATCTCCTCAACTTGGTTGACAATTTTAGCATGCCTGATAAGTTAACTGGTTCAGACTAACTATCTTCCATAATCTTCAAAAAATGGGGTGAGTTATCCAACAATGTTGGAATCTGAAAGATTTAAATGCTGAAGTTGTGGTCTAATTATCCAGTTTAACTAGAAGTGGTGAGTGATCTGATGGCCATCTAGATTTCACCTGAATATGTGTGTTAGGAAAGAGATTTAGGAAATCTTCAATTGCTAATCCTCTGTCTAATCTCTCCCAGACATTACCCCTATTTCTAACTCTTGTCCATGTGAAAGTATTACATGAGGCTGGAATTTCAATCAATTCATTGTCATCTATAAACTCATTGAAGTCCAACATAGAGTTAAGATTAGGGGTTTCTTGTCCTATGTATTCAGAGGAGTCCCTTATAGCATTAAAGTCTCCTATGAGCAATGTTTCTTGATTACAATGCTTACGTAAGTTAGACCACAAATTAGATGTGGCAGACGTATTTTGTCTAGCATAAACAAGAGCTGCATTCCAAGAAGTTGAAATAGAGTAATGATAGATTTCATTCATGATGAATTGATCATGAACATCAGTAACTAAAATTCTATATTCATCATTCCAAAAAAGCCAGATTTTATCTCTTGGATTTGCAACAATGGTTATATCTTAATTTGAAAGCTATTGACTGAAGATGTCCACTATCAATAAAGGGTTCTATGAATGAAAAAAAAATCAATGTTATTTTTTCTTTTTATATTCAGCACCCTATCCTAAGTTCTTTTATTTTTTATGCCTCTCACATTCCAAACACAAATATTAAAAACTATCATAAGTTAAACTAAGGATTTGGAATCTACTTGAGACCTTGTTACAACAGCTTTCATCATCCCCCGTGTAATCCTTTCTCTTATTCCTCTTAGTTGTTTGATTTCCTTGAGTGGATTTGACATCATCATCATCATCATAATACTCTAATTCTTTCAGAAGTCTGCTAAATCTATTTTGATTACTTAAAGTAGTTTCTAAAACAATATCTCCTGCCTTATCTTTATTTTGTTTTTCAATTGACCACACAACATGTTAGGCTTATTGGGAAGATTTAGAATCAATTCTCTATCATTAGGAGTAATATAAGGATAGGTCATACCAATTCTTACCTGATCTGAGTCATCTTTTCCCTCTGTATTCTTATCAAGGAGGTTATATGAGTTCCTTGAAGAACTAACTGAACCATTTTTGTTAGAGCCCGAGTCTGCACTTTCCTGAATATTTTTTTGTTAGTAATAACTTTCACACCCGGAGAGTTATCTCCACTGGTGTGGTGATCCTCATTTTCTTTATTCTCATTATCAAAACAATGAAGCTCGGCCTGATCAATAATACTTTTGAAAGTATCTGTATCCTGATTGTACATAATATTCTGGTTTGAATTGGTTTCAATTAGAGCATGGATATGCTCATTCAGTTGATGAAATTCAGGTTCAATTAGAACTGGTGGAACAAGAATAATAGAGTTATCATTTTTAACAATCAAATTGTTCTCTTCCTGATTAATCTGAACATTCCTATTCACTGGCCTATAAACTTGTTTAACTTTCTCAAGTTCAGTTGTTTGAATAGGATGTTTACCTTTGTCAGTTACATTACTGACCTGTTTAGGCTGAAGAGTAGGCCTCCAAGCATTAGCATTTCCTTTATGTTCTTGAAACTTGCAGAACTCTTGATGATGCCTAATTTTTTGACATTTAAAGCAATAGTCTGAAACATTTTTGTATTCCAAATACTGCCAAAACCCAGATCCACGATATTCTAACCATACCCGTTCCGGCCTTATCTTAGTAATGTCTAATTCAACATAAACTCTACCTACATGAGGTCTAGTTTGATTAAAAGTACCTTAATCCACCTTGATTGGAACTCCCACCAGATTTCCAATATTCATCATAACATCTAGATCAAAGAACTGTTTCGATAACCCATAACAAGCTACCCAAATTGGTACAATAGGCAAATCTGCTTCTGGATTGATATTGTGTACCCACTTGGTGATTCTGAGTGAATAAGTCTCAAACCTCCACACCTTATGCATCCAACATCTGTAGTAATCCTCTGGAAAAGAAAAATGGATCAAGACCTGTCTCCAATCCAATAGATGAATTTCTATTGATCCCTTGAATCCATCCATTTGAAAATATTTCCTCAGTTTGTCCATGGTTGTTCTCCCTTTGGAGAATTTTTTGACCAAAGTCCAATTTAAAGGAGTTTCGATCCTCTCACACTCTGAGTCATCGAAGACCAAATTGGGTTCACCAAGATGGTCAATTTGCTTCTTTGAATTGAAGAGAGTTATTGAGTTTGAGTATTCAACATGATCTTGGGGTGAGTTATGGGTAGATTGTGTTAGAATCTTAGCATAGGAGAATGGAGGTACCCAGCCATGCCGGCGGCGCCGATAAAATGTGAGTAAAACCTAGAACCGTTGAGGAATTGCGGGAAATACAAAGAAAGGTGAAGAGAATGGGCTGCAATTTCTTGATCTTCAGAGAATGTTGCATTAATTTATTTTATAGAAAAGAGAGATAAAATTTTAATTCCAACCAAAACCAAGTCTAAATTGTGAGATTTCTTATCCTTCATTTTTTTTAATGAGAAATTGACATTTTTGGACCACTTTAGGATAAAGCTACCGCTTTTGTTGTAAACTAGATAATCCCATGTTGATGCACGAATTTATGTACGAAAATCTATAATAATATAATTTATAATTTTAATAACTAATAACTAATAACTAATAACTAATAACTAATTTTTTGTTATATTTATATGAAAATTGTACATGATGCAGTATATATAATAAATTTATAAGTATATTATTATTTATTTAATTTAAAAATAAATTGACGTAATGTTGGTTGATATATAATAATCTATTATTGATGTTTAAATAAAAATATTTTATATGTATTTTACATATGATAGTGATAAATATTGTATAGAAACATTTTATGTTTAAAAAAAATATAATGATAAGAATATGAAATATATGTTGATGATGAATCAATAGTTATTTTATTAAAGTTATAAAAAAAATTTCCTATAAAAGAAAAGGCAAAAGTATTCTTAGTGTTGAACTGTAATTTTAAATATTGATGTAAATTATTAAGTATATTAGTGGGTATTGCCTTATAAGATTAATGATAATTAATAACATTATAGGGATATGCGATAATTATGTTACCAAGAATAAGTTGAATTCTGATTTGTTTAGATAAATAGAATCTTCATTTATAGAGAATGCACAATATTCAAAAATAAATATTAAATAATTATGGTAAGATGATGTAGCTAGCTCATGTGTTAAAATTTGGGAGTGTCACTTGTCAAATATTCGTGAAAGATAACTTGGCTAAGTGTGGGGATGACACTTGGCCAAGTATAGATTATTTTTAAAACGTTTTTGTATTATTACAAAATTTTCTCAATTGATTCTCACATATAACTAACTGGTTTCAATGAGACAATATTGAGTCAACCTCACTAGTGGTGATAATGGAAACAAAGGACAACAGAAATTGTAGGCAATGGAGGAAAAAAATCACTAAGCATGTTATGAACAGTAAAGAAATCAATTGAGAATATTTCGTAATAATATGAAAATATTTTATGAATATGGTGCAAAAAGAGAAGTGAAACGTGTGATTTCGCTTTAAAGTAACATCTAAATTGTCATTTTCCCATTTCTTTGTAATAAAAGGTAAATATCCCGCCATAAAAAATTCATCATCCCGATAACATAAATTAATGAGGAAGTAAATTACGACATTAAAATATCAACCTACAACAAACATTTTCTCATTTCTTAATCCACTTGGAATGTGGTTTGATGTATATAAGAATGTGGAAGTGAATTAGTCTTCTAGAGCCCTGTCCAGTTTAGCTTAAACGGAGTTGGGTTGAGTTGGGATGAATTTATTGGAGTTGAGAAGAGATGAGTTGAGTTGATTGGAGCTGAGATGAATTGAGATGAGCTGAGAAGAGTTGAGAAGAGGTGAGAAGAGTTGAGAAGGGGTGAGAAGAGTTTAGTTGAGCTGATTGGAGTTGAGTTGAACTTATTGTAGCTGAACTAAATTGAATTAAATTTTGATGGACTGAAATGAACCAAAACAAACTAAACTAAATCAAAATGAAATGAAACAAATGTAATTGAAGTTAACTGAGTCAGACTGAACTGAAATAAATCAAATTGACTGAATCAAACTGAACTGAACTAAGACAACTGAACCGAACCGAATCAAACTAAATTGAACTGAATCAAATTGAACTAAACTAAATCAAAATGAACCGAATTGCATCAAAATGAACCCAACCGAATTGCATCAAAATGAACTCAACTGAACTGAAGCAAATTGAATTGGGCTTAGTCTAACAGAGAAGAACAAAATTAAAATGAACCGAACTGGATTAAATTGAACCAAACTGATTCAATCTAAACTGAACTGAATAAAATTTAACTGAACATAAAATAATTAAAAGAAGATAACGGTTAAATTATATTACATATTAATAATTAATTATGATATAAATAATAGTGCATGTGAATTAAATAATATGTTTAAATATTTAATATATGATATAAATTTTATGATGTAATTATAGAATTTGAACCCTGACGTTATCGAGTTTGAAGTGAAATGAAATATATTTTTTTATAAATGAAAACATTTCACAAATATAATAAATGCAATTATTAATAATATGATGTTTATGTGAAATATATTATAATTATAATTAAATGTTTGTAGGTAATAAGGAACATGAAACTACAAATTTAGGGTTGGAGAACAAAGTTTTTAAAACCAAACAACTCCAAATGCATCATACCACTCATATCACAAGTGTATAATAATTCTACATGTTGCTACAATACATACCCCTTGGTAGTATGAATGTAAACGAATATAATATTGATACTATTTTACCCAAGATGTATACTTCCATAATTTGAGTTATACAACTACAAATATTAATGTTCGTTTGAGTTATGTATTTCATGTTATTTATATGTATTAAACTGATTTAAACTACATATTGAGTAATAGGCGTGGAGTTCAGTCATTTTGAGAAGCTTACCATTAGTGAGTTGAAGTGAAATTTGGTACTATATACTTTCATAATTTAGAACATTGATCAATAATTTAGATAGAATTTATCTGAAAACGATAATTATCTTTTATTTTTATTTTTACCGTATTCAATCCTAGTAAAATTCATAATTAAAATTTCAACACCCAATTGAAACTTAATTAAATGATTTTAAAATTTCATGGCATTTAACAAATTTTTAATAATTAATTATATAATACTCTCTCTGTCCCAGAGAAAATGACACATTTACTTTTTCATGGTATTCAATGATCATGTTTGACTAACAATAGCTCTAGCTACCCAACATTTTTGCATAAAAAATGAAATTTAAATAATAGACATTAAGACAAATTTAACAATATCTCATATGATATTTTTATTATATATATTAATATATTATTTGGGCTAAGTTTATAAAATTTGACTTGAAAAAGTAAATGTGTCATTTTCTCTGGGACAGAGGGAGTATGTTAACTGTATGTTGAATTAAACATCTATAATAGTATGTATGCTTTTCATAGTCACAATAATTATAGTAATTATTGAGAAGGAATGAAAAAAAGTTAAAGTGAAATTATTCGAGATGAAATAAATTAAACTGGACATGGCCTAATTTAAAGCTACCATAAATATGGTGGGAGATGATTCAAAAGAATATGGATATAAATGCAATTTCAATCTGAACTTCTAATTAGAAAATATTAATACATATGCAGTAGGTTTGATGGGTTAAAAAGTTAAATTTTACCTTTAATACTATAAGAATCGGTTTAGATGGTCAATCTGATTTGAATGATACACATACTAATACTTTTAAGTAGAGTCTTTGTCAAAGCATCTCCACGATAAAAGTCAGTGACAGATTTACAGTGGAGGCATTGGGGCACGTGCTACACCGAATCCGCCAATTCCCTTCAACATAGATTAGTACAAAAGCTTTAATATTTATCCAGTTACTTGGTTAGCATAGGAGTCTTCTTTATTAGTTTATACAATATATATTCAACAAATTTCTGACAGGAATGATAAAGTGGGAGTTTTGCTATATCTTTTTCCTTTTACAAGTTAGATAGCATAATTAATATTGTGTTCTAGTTCAAATATAATTTCCATTGAATCTGATTTTTACATTTAATTACAATAGTTCTTTAAACTATAGCTTCTTAGTTGATTTGTTATACTATCATTTATTATGTGTTAGATTAGATTATCATTTAATCAGTGTACCACAATATAATATTTGAAATATTTTAAAATTCAGCTATAAATTATATAAAAATTCTTTTTAGATCGTCTAATGGTTAAACAAATTATGAACAAAATTATTTCAATAACTTTTAGGGGTTTGATTATAATCAATTATATTTTGAGATAGATTTTACAAGGTTTTTATAGTAAACTCGTTGTAATAATTATAAATAAACATCAAAATATTTCATTAGTTGCTTTAACTATAAAATGACTCTGTTTAATGGATTACAGTTTAAAACAAAACTTTGTGACAAATTATTATGATAAAAAATATGATAAATTTATTAAAGTAGGAAAGAGGACCTTTTCTAAAATTTTGTATTAACACTTTAATTTATATTTTTCAATTTATATAGTATACATTACAAGTTAAACATGTAAAAAAACGTGTTCAATGTAAAAATACAAAATATATTATATAAAAGTACTGTACAACATTTTAGTTCAAAATAAATATTTAATTAAAATATATAAATTATAACTTGGAAAATTTAATGTTTTAGTAATTTTTTAGAGATGGTCTCCTTTGAAACAGGCTAAACTTTAGGCAGGGGCATTTATGCAATTCTACCTATATTCTAGATCCAGGGACCTATCTCTAATAATTTTACAGGGACATATCGCTAATATATTTTTAGGGGTTTTTTATCCAATTTTCCCCATTATTTTCCTGCCATCTGCAGTCTGCAAAAAAATTATATTTTAAAATATTTTAAAATGCAAATAATTAATATGATCACCAAATTGAAAATTATAAACATCAGCAAAAAGTAGCAGAACATCAACGAAATATCATAAAACATTAACTAAAAATTAGAGAAAAAATAATGAAATAGCAAAAACTATTTTTAAAAATAAATAAAATTTGAAAAAACGTCGATTACAATTAACAAAACATCAACTAAAAATCATTTAAAACATCAACAAAGTTTCAATTATAATTTTTTTTAAAGAAACTGAAAAAATCAAATAATATCAACCAAAAGCTAAAAACATCAATTCTTATTACCTAAATTTCACTCGGAAAATGAAAAACGTCAACATAAGGATAAAAACACTACAAAAAAATCAACCTATGTCACCCAAAACTACAAACATCAACTCATATCACCTAAAATTCACCGAGAAAATGAAAAACATCAACATGAGTGGGAAGAAAAGCAAAAAATATCAACCCATATAACAAAACAAAAAATACAAAATATCGATTCATATGAACTAAAACTCACTCAGAAAATGAAAAACATCAACATGAGAAAAATAAAATAAAAACATCAAAAAAAATTTTATGGTACCTCAAGAGTATAAATTATTCACTCAAAAAATCATAAAACGTCAAAATTGTTTTTAAAAAACTACAAATATCAACTTATATCACCAAAAAGCTACAAACAATAACTCCTAACACCTGAACCTCATCCAAAAAATGAAAAACATAGCATCAGAAAAATAACACTACAAACATTAACTCCTATTATCAAAACCTCAGCTGAAAAATGAAAAACATCAATAAGAAAAAAACTCCAAATATCAATCCATATCAACTAAAAATATGACAAAATATCAACTCGTATCAATTAAAATTCACATGAATATTTAAAAATATCAACATAAGAGGAAAAAGGCTACAAATATCAACAAAAACTTACAATACTTCAAGAATAAAAATTCTTCAAAAAAAGACCTGGTGGGATTTGAACCCAGGCCACTAACCTCAAAGTATAGAGCAATAACCACTACATCAAAGACTCTTATTGAACATGCAATCATTCAAATAATATTAAATCTCAGCATATACATAAGAACATAAATTCTTCAAAATAAAGGTCACACAGAGATTCGAACTCGAGACCTCAACCTCAACCTCAACCTCAACCTCAACAACAAGATTGCTAACCACTAGACCAAACAAATACTGTTGACAAAAAGCACAGTCAAGTAATTATTAAACCTCACCCACTCTTTAAAAAAAGTAGAACACAATATTAAAGCTCACCTCATGAAGCAGAACATCAGTGAGCCACCGGCGTCACCGCCATCCGTTTCCACCGTCGCCGCCGAGAATGTCAACACCTCTGGTAGCGTGTGAGATACACGCGCGTCGTCTCTTACCTTCAAGCACGTGCATCTTACTTGCCTTTTCACTGCAATTTGCTCATCGTCCTCCTTCATCTTCTTTCTTCGCCATTGTAGCATCGTCGTCATTGAAGATTGCATCGCCGTCGTCATCGAAGATCACATCGCCATCATCATCGAAGATCGCATCATCGTCTTCATCGAAGATCGCATCGCCATCGTCATCGAAGATCGCAGTGCCTTCATCATCAAAGATCGCAGCACCATCGTCACCTCTGTCACAGCGCCGTCGCAAATCTCTCGTCGTAGATAGAACGCCGTAGTCGAAAAACCCTAAATCCTCGTTGTTGCTCGTTGTCAATTGCTCCTCACCGGCACGAAATTCCTCAGCGCGACGTCGTCTCTGTGCGATGCCATCTTGTGCAACATAGCGCAATCGCCGGAGCTAACAACTTGACTGAATATGAATTTGTCGGAAGAAGAAGTGTGGAGGAGCTCCGATTCTCTGACGAAAGAAGAAGCACAATGGGAAATAGGGGGAGATCGGTAATTTTTGGTGAATTTTTGGCGTGAATCCGATAGAAAATGGCGAAAACCATCAATCGGCGAGAGGTTTCCGATCGACGAGATAAAAAATGAAAAATCTGAAATGTTTGTGATATCTATAGTATTTTTGGTAATTTCACAGTGAGTGCCTAAATTTATCAGCACATTTTTTTTAAAAACCCCATTCCAAATGAAATTTCTTATAATTGCACAATAAATCTCAGGTCTAAAGTTTAGGCTACCTAAAACATGACTTTGTGAATCTTTTATAATGCTTTGATGTCCCTTCTTAAAAATATTTATAGATCCGCCACTGGGTAAAGAGCGTCATTCGCAAATATAAGGATTATGTGGCGAATTATTATAGGTTTTTGTTTGAACCAGATAGAGAAATGTTTATTATAGTGATTGTTTGGATTCATTTTAAAATATTTTCATAATTATACATGAGTCCGTCTCTTGAAAGTTCCATAAATTATAGAAAGACCAAGTTTTAAACTGCAAATTAGAAGAAATGAAGATAAATTTTTTGGGTTGCATTAATCAGGTCATAAACTTATAACTAATACACATTGCATAATAAATTTTTAATATTGCAACTAAAAATTTTAACTTTCTGCTATTCTAATTATACCTCATCTTTCCATAAGCCTATGGAAAAATGTTTTTCCCAAGAGGCTTATGGAAATACGGTCATTCCCAAGATTTTGTCATAGAGAGCTTATTCTCATAAATAAAAATAAATATCAAATCATCATATCAGTCATTTTAATTATAAAATGACCTTGTCTAACATATAATTCATCTAAAAAAACTAACCATTTGATGGGGTTGATTCGTCTAAAGCAAGACTTTGTAACTACTTGGACTTGCCCAAGTGGTCAGGTTCATGTGCCTAGCCAGGTGCAACCTGGTTTCAATCCCCCCCCCCCAAGAGTTACATTATTATGAATTCAAAGACTTATGATACACCTAGGTATGAGGAGTATCCACAAGTGTGAAGACGTAGGGGAGGCTCACCTCACTTTGGCTCTGTTTGACAGAGTTTATAAGGTACTTTGCTTATAAGCAAAACAGTTTTTAGTGTTTGGTAAAGTGCTAAAAAGAAGATTATTTTGAAAGCAGAAGCTATTTTTGGGGAAAAGTAGAAGCTGGTCCCCCCTGTTTTCAAAATAAGCAAGCTTTGTTTATAAGTAAAGCTCTGCTAAAGACACCTTTTTTTGTGTGAGCCACAACAAAGTAAAATTTCAAAGACTAATGATACGCCTAGGTCTGAGGAGAATCCACAAGTGTGGAGATGTAGAGGAGTATCCACAAGGAGTATTCAAAGGTTTTGTGAGTAGGTGATGGAGATGTCAAGATGACTACCACTATAAATGAAGACATTCCACGACTTGATCAAACATTCAAGATTTATGTTCGGGATCCTCTAAATGACATGGCTGGACTGATGACAAAGCTTTGATGGATTAACTTCATGATGAAGAACTCAAGACTAAATCAGCTAGGGCTTAGATTAATTATTCAAGCTTGTCGATTAACTGAAGACAGCATGAAGAACACTATACTTTTTTTCCTACTGGGTTTTTAACGAGATAGTGTGATCTTTGCAAAGTATTGCAACATTATTTTATTTTAGTCCATAGCTAGGCCATGGGGGCTTTTGAAGAGTTATTTTCAAAAATCAATATGTTAATTTTTACCCAGTTTATTAGGGTTTCTAAAATATTCAGTTTTATTCTGATTAGACTTAGATTCAGTAAGATTAGATAAGGTAATATTCTTCAAGGTTTCTTAGAGAAGAATTAGAGTAGATTACCATTTATTTTAAGAGTTCTAGTTAAATATGGTTTTAGCTTATTAAAAATTCCATAAGTTGATTCAGTTTCCAATTGTAATTAGGGTTTTGGGAGAGATATATCCCTATAAATAGAGGGTTATGGCCGAGTTTATTCTCACCCTTTTATCAATCATATATTTAGAATTTTGAGATCATTCTCAGTGCTTGTGAGTTATTTTCGTTGTTGTTTAATTTTGTGGGTTAATTAAGTATCAATAACCTTATGAACTAATCATGCTAGCTAGTTAGTGAGCAAGTTGAGATTGAGAGTACCCCGATGTCTAGAATCTTAAATCTTATAAGGCCAAATAGAGGGTTTGCGAAAAAATTTCATTCGGTAAAATATCTAAAATTTTCAATCCAGGGTCTTCGCAAGGAGATTCATATCAGTGTGTATCAGAACAATGCAAAAAGATCCATATGGCCGAAAATATTTAAGGGTTTCGAGTTTCTTGCTTAATTTGTTTTCGAGATTTTTATTTTAAAAATTATAAACTCTTTTGTGTCATATTTTAACTTTTTTTGTTTGATCTTTCTCAGATGGAGGATTAAATCTAGAGTCGAAGGACATCGAAGAGTCCGAGAGTTAGAATACTTTGGTATTACTATCAACCTTCACCTTCTTCAATCGAGACATGATGACGTTGAAGGATATGAATGTTAACAAGTATTATCCATCTTCACCCCCAGTTTTGTAGTTTTTAGGTAGATTATACAGTCTATACGCTTGTGATATATTTCGTTAACTCTTCTGAAAAATTATTGCAAGCTCATAATTCTATTTGTTTTCTTTATCGTTCTTTGATTCTGTGATCTTGAATTGTTCTTGAATTATTTATTATACCTTATACAAAAAATATAAATAAATAGAGTCTTGTGTCATTTTCCATATATAGTATCATATTCTTGATCCTTACGATCTTGAATACCTCGAAATTCATTTGAATGAAGAGGGAGTTGTCGCAGATTTCTTATTCCAAATTTCGTATAGGAATTTTTTGTTATAAATATCTTCAAAAAATAAAAAACAAAGGGAAGTATATTTTGGGATTTTGAATTTGGAAAGTTGGGGCTGATTTGTAATTTTCAAAATTTGGGGGTTATTTTACAATTTTCAAAAGTTTAGAAGTTGTGCACGGTTGGAATTACTTGGAAAGTAAGATTCTTATTTTGAGTATTATATTTGTGTCAAAAATATAATTTTTTGCTGAAAAATAAAGAATAAAAAAAGGAAATCCGATTTGAGAAAGAAAAAATAAACTAAATCCTAATCAGAAGGGGAAAAGGAAGTAAAAGCCAATTGAGAGAAGGGTTTGATCTGAAATTTTCGAATTGTGCAGAAAGTAAGTCCTTAAAATCCCTTAATACAAGGTATTTGGGTTTGATTTTCTAATCCAATTTGATTTCGGAAAAGTTGCTTAAATTTTCAGAACTTATTTGTCGCTTATACAAAGTATTCTTGTTTTGATCATAACTCCTTCATTACAACTCCGATTCATGCCTTTCAAATTATGTTTTGTTTATTATTCTTTGTAAAATTTGGAACTAAACATTTTAGATCCCAATATATAGTTTATATTTTGAAATTTTGAAATAAGTTCCGCAGTATTTTTCTTCAATTTTGCTTTGAATTTGCAGTGAATTGATCGATTGCCCTTACATTAGCTTTTGCCTAGTGAGTTGTGAGTGTTATACACTTGGTGAGTGACCTTACTAAACAAAAGGAAGGGGGACAATTTTTATACGAACCATTTATTTTCTTAGCAATTTAGTGGAGATGGCGGACGATAATCCATTCGTCCCGCCTTTTGTTGGCAATCTCAACAGTCTACCACTGACGAATGATTCCAGTAGCATACGTGGTGAACATCCATGAGATGAAGCTCTGGATAGTTGGGAGTCACATCGATTCAAGCCAAATGAACCTGCTGATCCAGATCAATTTGCTGTCACAATGAATGCACTTATGAGTGAGGTGCAGAAATTGGCGAGAAAAATTGACACCATAGCACCGCCTGCACCTTAGACCACGACCATGAGGGATGATCCTTAAGGATTTGTTCACAAATTCCAAGGTTATGGTAGTTTCGATGAAGATTCTAATGAATCGGAAAGGCGATCACACAGAGAATCTTCTAGGAGGCATCCCCACGAAAAGAATCATGATTCCTGAAGGAGAATGAGGAACAGTTTGAGTTCAGGATCAAGTTCAGACTCTGCTTAAGACATCAAGGGCTTGAAGTATGACATCCCTCGATTCGATAGTCAACACAATCTGGTGAAATACCTTGACTGGGAATGACAGAATGAGAGTCTGTTTGATCTTAATAATTATCGAGAGAAGGAAAAAGTTAAAGTGGCGCAATACTCTTTCATGCACTATGCAACCGAGTGGTGGAAAATGTGAGAGAAATGAGACAAATTGCTAGAAAGAGACCTATCTCTACCTGGGAGAGATTGAAGTCCGAGATTCTCCATTATTATGTTCCGCCTACTTATCTGATGGAGCAACATTATTATTTGGCCAATATGAAGCAAGGAAATCGCACAGTTGATGAATACTGGCAAGATTTAGAGTTGACCATGAGAAGGGTTGGGATGAAAGAAGACGATGCATTTATCAAAAATTAATTCGTTGAGGGCTTGCGTGAGAACCTTCAAATGTTAATCAAGCTTCAACATCACATATCAATGGGGCGATTTATTGGTAAAAACAAATGTGGTTTATAACACTCAATGCCTAAAGAAGAAACTGTTTGTATTTCCCAGTCAAAGATTAAGGTTTGACTCTGGAAACCCTAGTTTTGGCCAAGGTAGAGGGGGTCAATGGGAGGCCGAGGATTGGTCCAGACTTACTCCAATTCGACTTACAGTTCCATTGATAGAAGAACAGCACCACAGACTTTAAACCAACAGTCTTCGAGGAATTTAGGTAAGTCCTCTGGCTCTTCATCAAATTCCAGTTAACGCTCCTACTTGTTTTCATTCTAAAGAGATAGAACTTGTTCGTAGTAATTGTCTCCGTGCTCGAGTGTTAGCCACCATTGAGGAAGGAGATTAAGAAGATGATTATGCTGATATGCCCACTTTATATGAAAGCGAGGAAGAACGGGTAGATGAAGAGATCATCATAAATGATCATGGTGAACAAGGTCCGGAAACACAAGGTAACTATGTGGAATTGAGAGCTTTGAACTCTCATATTTCTAAAACCCAGGTACAAATGATTAATATTTTCCATACTGGCTGCCTTGTAAAAGATAAAAATTGTTTACTGATTATTGATGGAGGATCTTGTGCTAATACTGTTTCCAAATTTCTTGTTAAATCAGTGTCTTTGCCTGTTACTACTCATCCATCACCTTATAAAATTATTTGGTTAAATGTTAGTGGTGAGATTAGGGTTAATAAATAATGCATGATTAACTTTAAGATCGAAAATTATCATGATTCTATCTTATGTGATGTTATACATATGGAAGCTAGTCATATTTTTCTAGGGAGACCATGGCAGTTTGATCGTAAATCTATGCATGATGGTTACACTAAAAAAATAATTGTGATTAAGGATAGAACCAAGTATACTTTGACTCCATTATCTCCAGTGGAAATCATTGAGGCTCAAAGGCGCATGAAAATCAACAAAGAAAAGTTTGCATCTGAGTCAGGAGGGGCCGATCGAAACCCTACTCAGGGTTTGGGAAATCACAGCCAAATGGTGGTTAAAAGGAGCCAAAACCCTATAAATTTTAGCAAAACCCCAGGGAGGGCCGAACCAAGTAAGACAGGTAATTCGGTGAATGATTTTGAAAAGTCGCAAAAGGTTTTGTCTTCACACCTTAGTCCATTTCCATCGATTTATATGATGAAACATGAACTTCCTATTGATCCTGGTAGATCATTTTGTTCTTCTATTAGGGATGTGAATCATTCATTTGCTAATCATTCTTTTGTTCTTATTTTACATTTTAAAGAGAGTTATTTTTCCAAGGATGATATACCTGTGCATGTTCCTCCACAGTTTGCTGAGATGTTGCAGGAATTTGAGAATGTCTTTTCGAAAGCCTAGCCCCACAGTTTACCACTATTACGAGGCTTTGAGCATCAGTTTGACTTGATTTCGAGTTTGGTTATACCTAATCGACTGGCTTATGAGGCAAACCCTGAGAAGACAAAGTAACTACAACGACAAGTCGAGGAGTTACTTCAAAAATTTATGTGTGTGAATCTTTAAGTCCTTATGTTGTACCTGTAATTTTAGTTCCTAAGAAAAAAAACTTGGAAAATGTGTATAGATTGTCGTGCTAGTAACAAGGTACCATTAAATATCGCCATCCTATCCCTAGGTTAGATGATATACTTAAAGATTTGCATGGATATGTGATACATACTAAGATTGATTTGACTCAGGGTTATCATCAGATTCGTATAAATGAAGGGGATAAATGGAAAACTACATTCAAAACTAATTTTGGGTTATATGAATGGATTGTTATGCCTTTCAGATTAACCAATGCACCTAGTACTTTTATGCGGTTGATGAATCATGTTTTGAGAAAGTTTATTGGTCGATCTGTTGTAGTTTATTTTGATGATATCTTGATCTATTCTAAATCGGCTGATAATCATATTGAACATGTTAAAATGGTTCTTGTTGCACTTTGTGAGTCTTGTTTGTATGCGAACATCAAGAAGTGCACTTTTTGCGCTTCCGAAGTGGTGTTTTTCGATTTTGTGGTCTCTAAGGAGGGCATAAAAGTCGACGAAACCAAAATGGAGGCCATTAGGACCTGGCTAAGACCTACCAATGCCACTCAGGTACGTTCTTTTCATGGTTTAGCTAGTTTTTATAGAAAATTTGTGCGTGATTTTTCATCCATTGTTGCACCCTTAAATGTACTAGTTAAAAAGGATGTGAAATTTGTTTGGAGTGATGATCACGAGAACACATTTAATGAATTGAAAATATGATTATGTAATGTTCTTGCCTTGCTTTACCTGATTTTAATGGTATTTTTTAGATTCATTGTGATGCTTCTGGTGTTGGTATTGGTGTTGTTTTGATGCAAGAGAATCGACATGTGGCTTACTTTAGTGAAAAACTAAAGGGTGGTGCTCTGAATTATCATGTCTATGATAAAGAATTCAATGCAATTGTGCATGCATTAGAGATATAGCAACATTATTTATTGCATAAAGAATTCGTTATTCATAGTGATCATGAGTCGTTGAAACATTTGAAGAGTCATATGAAGTTGAATAAGCGTCATGCTAAATTTTCTAGTTTTATTGAATCTTTTCCTTATGTGTTGCGATACAAAAAAGGTAAAGAAAATGTTGTTGTTGATGCTTTGAGTCATAGACATGTTTTACTTACACGATTGGAATGTGTCCTTTTAAGGTTTTCTTTCGTGCAAGATCTATATGCTACGGATCCTGATTTTTCATCTGTTTATGCTGCTTGTGAACATGGTGCATATGAAACATTTTTTCGGCAAGATGGGTTATTATTTTGGACAATAGGCTATGTATTCCTCAATGTTCTATGCGTGAATTACTTGTTAGAGAAACTCATTCATGTGGTTTAATGGGACATTTTGGTGCATTGAAAACTTATAATTTGTTGCGAAAACACTTCTTTTGGCCGAAAATGCCACTTTCTGTTGGTGGGATTTGTAGGAATTGTATTGATTGCTTGAAAGCGAAGTCAAAAACTAAGTCTCACGGTTTGTATACTCTTTTACCTGTTCCTGCACATCCTTGGGTTGATATTTCTATGGATTTTGTTCTCAGATTACCACGATCCCAATCAGGTAATGATTCTATCTTTATGGTTGTTGATTGATTTTCAAAGATGGCACATTTTATTCTTTGTAAGAAGACAGATGATTCAAAACATGTCACCGATTTATTTTTAAAAGAAGTGGTCATATTACATGGGATTCCTACGTCTATAGTTTCAGACATAGATGTCAAATTTTTGTCCTACTTTTGGAATACCTTGTGGCGCAAGTTAGGGACCAAATTGTTGTTCTCTATGGAAAGTCATCAGCAAACTGATGGACAGACAGAGGTCACCAGTCACACATTAAGAGATATTTTGTGTGCCCTAATTCATAAAAATTTGAAGAATTGGGAAGCGTGCATTCCGATTGCAAAGTTTGCTTATAATCACACTATTCATTCTACTACTTCTTTACCTCCATTTGAGATTGTTTATGATTTTTTTACCAAATACACCTCTTGATTTAATTCTTTTGAATTTCAAATAGGTGCAAAATTTGGATGGAGCAAGAAGGCTGATTTTGTGAAACGATTGCATGAGAAGGTGCGATTGAAGATTGAAAGGACAAATGCTCAGAATGCTGACAGAGCTAACCATGGCCGCCGATTTGTTCAATTCAATGAGGGTGATATGAATTAGAAAATGTCATTTATTATATTTTTATTCGTTTAGTATTTTTAGGAGTTAACACTATACTCT
>JAULKM010112707.1:0-22623 GCA_032355605.1 Rubia tinctorum
TACATGCTTAGTTATTTTTAGGCAACCCCCCCCCCCTCTCCAAACCATGTTTGCAACACTATATATTCCATACACATAATCAGAGTGATGTCCGATTGTGAGTGTTGAATAGTTAGCTCTCGAATCCTAGCATCTCTGTGGGCGACCCCAGATTTGCCAATAACTACTCTTTTGTAGTCGGTAGTGAGTACAGCAGCAACATATAAATTCTATCTTTGTGAAGCATTCTGCGAGTTAACTGATATCCCGTAAAAAGGCAGTTGTTAATGACCCTGCAGGGTGTGGATCAAATTTTGGCATCGTTGTCAGGGATGCTAGTTTAAAGATTTGATAGTTAACTTGCATGACTAGTTGGTGGAGTAGTTAGTATTTTATTTTTCTTGTAGTGTTTTTGTTTCTTTCTTTTTTTGTGTGTTTCTTATTTTTTGGAACAGGTATTGCTTTAGTTCTTGATGTGAACCAAGAACCCTTGCAATATGATTATGAATTTTGTGCATTTTCTTTGTTTTTCTTTTTATTAAAAAATAAACCACTTGGAGAGGAGATGCTTAGCGAGCGAGATTTTGTAGGATATGTCATTATGATCACCTTACAAATTTTTGCTCTTGGTTGAGCAAGTATGAGAGGGAAATGGAAATTGTAGGTTCCCAAAGCAAATGGCAGCGAGAATGGTACCCTATCATGACTCCCCCAATTCGGTGTTGAGATCAACCCCAATTCATGGTTGAGGCTGCACGCTTGGAGTTAGATATATAGTTGGTGTCCTCCCATCCATGTACCTCGAAACCAATTCCTAGGGTTAGTTTCCAAATCTGCACATGAGGAAGTACATGGGGCCTTGGCTAATTTTGTTAGAATAGTAAGTCGCTCCAATCACAAGTGCTTGGCTACATTAAGGATATGGGAACTTAACTCTCCTCAAGTATTGAGAGAGTTGGGGGACAACTGAGTGATTTGATGGGAAAGGTGAGCCAACTAGTCAGAAAAAGAGGATAATGGATGAAGAAGCTCTGCCACCCCCTTCTATGGATGGGTTGAGAAGTTGGCAAGGAGTTGAGCACAACAAGGGGCCTTTCGAGATCCTCAGACATTGTGAGGTTAGTCTTCCTATTTTGAAACTATTAATCTTATGCCTAAATTTGCAAATTTTTTAAAGAACTATGTGTTTCGAAACATGACTTTAGACATAAATTGGTAGATCAAACTACTGAGCATTCCCTTTCTCTTGTGCAAAAATATCTCCCCATTAAATGCAATGACCCTGGCATGTTCACCATCATTTTCATGATTAAAGGAACATTGATCAAAGATTCCATGATAGATTTAGGAGCCTCCATTAATATTATCCCTTACTCTTTGTATAGATCATTGAATTTAGGTAAAATGCATGACACTGGAGTAGTAGTTTAATTAGCCAATCACTCCACCACATACCCAAGAGGTATCATGAAGGTTGTGATGGTTAAGGCAAATGAACTTACATTCCCAGAGGATTTTTATGTCCTAGATATGGAGAATGAAATGAAGACCACACCTATACTATTAGGGAGGCCTTTATTGAAAACTTCTGGGGCTAAACTTGATGTGCATACCAAAAAGTTAAGCTTAGAATGAGGTAAAAACATTGTGGAGTTTAACATGCATGACATCATAAATTGTCTTGTTGATGAATCTTCTTCGTTTATGATCGATGTTATCGATGATATTGCGCAAGAGACTTTCGACATTGGCATGAATGTATCTTTAGATAATGATCCCATTAATGATGCATGTTTTGGTTCTCCAAATCCTGGCTTGATGGAGAGTGGGGGGGAGGTTGATCCCCAAATTGAGACTCACATAGAGACCCTACTCGAGAACCTAGATGAACTAGTGATTCCCTAAACCAATCCTTCAATAGAGGAACAACCTATAGTCGAACTCAAGCCTTTACCCAAAAATTAAAAATATGCTTTCTTAGGTGAGAGAGAGACATTACCAGTGATTATTTCTGGTAGGCTCACTAGTGACCAAGAGGATAAGTTGATTGAGGTGCTTAAGAAGTTTAAGGGAGATATAGGTTGGACCTTAACCGATGTCAAAGGCATAAGTCCCTCAACTTGTATGCACCATATACTATTAGAGAAATGTGCAAAGCCCGTACGATAACCTCAACGGCGGTTAAATCGGCCGATGATGAAAGTTGTTAAGGGTGAAGTCCTTAAGCTACTTAAGGCCAGAGTGATGTACCTAACTCTAATAGTACTTGGGTGAGTCCGACCCAAGTGGTGCAAAAAAATAGCGGGGTGACAGTGGTAGAGAATAAGGATGGGGATTTGGTACCCACCCGTATTCAAATATTGAGGCGAGTAAAAGTAGTAACTCGCAAGGACTATTTTCCCCTAGCCTTCATTGACCAGATACTATAGAGGTTAGCCGGTCACTCTTATTACTATATTCTTGTTGTCTATTTGGGATATTTCCAAATAGCCATCGACTTTGAGTACCAAGAAAAGACTACCTTCATATGCCCTTTCGGCACTTTTGCCTATGGGTGCATGCCTTTTGGTTTGTGCAATGCCCTGGGTACATTCCAGAGATGTATGGTAAGTATATTCTCGGAGTTCATTGAGCGTTTCATTAAAGTCTTCATGGATGATTTCACTATCCATGGAGACTCCTTCGGCACTTGCATACATCATCTAGCACTTGTGCTAGAAAGGTGTACTAACACAAACCTCATGTTGAACTATGAGAAATGCCACTTTACGGTGGAGAAAGGCATTTTTCCAGGTCATGTAGTGTCAGGCCATGTTCTAGAAATGGACAAGGCTAAATTGACACAATTAAGTCCCCATCCTACCGCACTAGTGTTAGGGATAATTAGGCCATTCTTAGAACACGTCGGGTTCTACCGGCTTTTCATTAAGGATTTATTTTAAATATTGTCTCCCCTGTGCAAATTTTTGTCAAAGAATGTTGAGTTCATTGTTGATAAGAAGTGTAGGAAGCCTTTGATGCTTTGAAAGAGATGCTTGTAACCGCCCCTATCATTCAACCCCCAAATTAGTCCATCCCCTTTGAAATAATGTGTGATGCGAGTAACTATATTATAGGGGTGGTACTATGCCAAAGGGTATGGAAGGTGTCACATGTCACATACTATGTGTCAGTAATTCTAAATGATGTGCAACGCAATTACTCCACAACAAATAAAGAGTTATTGATCATAGTATTTTCCCTTGCGAAATTCAGGCCATATTTGCTAGGTACTAAGGTCATTGTGTACATGGATCATGTGCACTGTGCCATTTGATGGCAAAAAAGGAAGCGAAACCTAAACTTATTAGGTGGATAATTCTTTTGAATGAGTTTGACATTGAAGTGAGAGATAAAAGGGGTAGTGAGAATGTAGTGGCCAATCATTTGAGTAGATTGACACCCCCCGAGAGCCTAGATCCCACCAAGGAGAAGCACAAGTTGGAACCTATATGGGAAGAATTTTCCGACAAAAAATTATTCGGGGTGACGACTAGTCAACCTTGGTATGCCAATATAGTGAACTACCTAGCCACAGGAGAATTTCTCCCTTCTTATGATTAGGCACGAAGGGATAGGTTAGCGAATAAGGCAAAAGAGTATTTTAGGATGATTCTTACTTATGGAAATATTGCGCCGATCAAGAGATTAGAAGGTGTATTCCCGAAGTTGAAGTAGAATCCATCCTTACACTTTGTCATTCTTCCGATAGTGGTGGGCATTTAAGGTACAAAATAACCATCAAGAAAGTAGTGGAATGTGGGCTTTACTGGTCTAAAATATGGAAACATACCCAAGATTTTGTCCAATCTTGTGATCGTTTCCAAAGGATAGGTAACATCTCATTCTAAAATGAGATACCCCAGGCTTTCTCTATGCCGGTTGAGATTTTTGATGTGTGGGAATGGATTTCATAAGGCCATTCCTTAATTCCAAAGGGTACCATTATATTCTAGTGGTGGTAGACTACATGTCCAAATGGGTAGAAGTAAAGTCACCAAGGCGCAATGATTCGGCAACAGTGATGGGTTTCCTTAAATCTGAAAAACAAAAAATTTTAGTTCGGCATTCCCTGAAACATAATTAGCGATAGAGGAACCCATTTTTGAAACCGGTCCATGGAATCCTTGTTGAAGAAATACAGAATGACCCATAGGACATCCACCACTTACCATCCACAAATAAATGGTCAAACAGAGGTATCCAATCGGGAAATCAGGTCCATCCTTGAAAAGACGATAAACTCGTCTAGGAAGGATTGGAGTTCCCGACTAGATGATATGCTTTCAACTTACCGGACCACGCACAAAACTCTCATAGGCATGTCACCCTTTCGGATCCTCTTTTGTAAGAGATTCCACCTCCCGGTCAAACTCGAGTACAAGACATATTGGATAGTAAACCGTATGAATATAGACTTGAGTGAAGCCGAAAAACATAGGAAGTTGCAACTACACGGACTTGAAGAACTTAGACACAACTCCTATGAGACATCACTAATTAACAAAGAAATGACGAAAGTATGACACAACGAGAGAATAACAAAGAATGACTTTGTGGTGGGACAAAAGCTCTTATTTTCCAATCTCGGTTTATTATCTTTCCAGGAAAATTGTGGTCAAGGTGGGTGGGTCCATATGTGGTGACCAAGGTATATGCCTAAGGTGCAATAGAGGTGAAAGATGAGAAAGATGACATGAAGTGCTAGTCAATGGGAAAAGGGTGAAACCTTACCGTGAGTTGGAAAATTTAGGATTAGTTGAGGAGAAAAATTTCCTCCTTGATAATTCAATCCATGAATGAACTCTTCTAAGGTGAACAAGTTGTGGGGATGACATTAAATTTACCCATGTTTAACGCTCTTAGGTCTTGTTATTTCATTTTTCTTTTAGACCAATTTTTATGGAATTCGATTATGCTTGGGTGTTGTTTTGATAGGGAATATTTCGATTGAAGAATGCCCCCAAGAGTTCATATTTCAGAACACTTTTGGTGAAAACATCAAAAGCCCTTTCACCACTTCTATGAAAGAAAATGAGGATTGCTTTTGGACATCACTCATAGGAGATACAACTTGGTATAATTTGGGTGACCAATTCTCATTACTATTCTCCCTACTCCACTTATGATTTCTACTTTTTATAATGCATTGGGGACAATGTAGAGTTTTAGTGTGGGGGAGAGAGTATGCACTAGTTAGGCACTTAAGAGTTCCAACAAGATTCTTTTGTGTTTGGGTGTTAGTTTGTTTTGCTTATTCTCATTGCAGTATGAAGCCCACCTTAGGAGCATTTTGTGCTACACAAAAAAATTAAAAAAGAAAAAAAAACCGGCTAAGTCAAAAACCCGAAATGGCGACTTAGGAAACAATGGGAAAAACCCAGATAGGTTGAAAACCTATGCAAAAGTGAGAGGCCATGGTGCGGAAAAAAGGTGAGAAGTGATATTGAAAAGAAAAAAATTGTGGGATGCTAGGATGAAAACCCGAAAGGCCTCCTAGGAAAAATGAATCAACTTGAGAGAAAACGGGGGGAAATCCTATGATTCTCTTTAATTGTCTTTTGGAAGTTCTTTTTGTAGAGTAACTTAGTTTCACCCACTCATTTTTGTGAACTTCACCTTTTAGTTAGTATGTTGGTTGGATAGGTTATCTTAGTTCTTTGGGGAGTGAGAGTTGAGAGATTCTTGCATGTTTAGGGGAACTAGGGTAGTCTAGGAATAATTTTGGATGTTTTGGGTAACTCTTTCCATGTTATGTTCCCCTTGGATTTTTTATCGTTCTTCTTTACTCGAGGACGATTAAAGATTTAAGTTTGAGGCAATTGATGTGCACTAAAAGCATGTGTTTCCTATTGCATCTAGCACATTTGTTGGTAACTTTTGTATGGTGGATTGCTATGTGATAGCATAGTAGAACAAAGGCCAATATGAGCTAGCATATCAAGTCCTAGCTGAAAGGCCCAAGACCCAAGATGGGCCTTAGGCCTTTCGGTGAGGGATTCACCATGGAGCCATTCTAGAAGAAGAAAGAAGCTAGATCTTAAACCAAAGATTAGGGTTCCAAGATAACTATAAATAGGAAGGTATGTCTTCTATTTTAGGGTAACTTTTTCATTGCCTACTCTTGCCTTTATCTTATCACCCACCTGAGTCTGACTTAATCATCGGAGAATCTTCCCATGGATTCATCTGGGGTTCTTATTTCCTTTACAGATGGCGGGTCAGCGGAGGCGGATCGAGGTCGGATCGGATCAGAGGTTCCTATACCTGCATCAATTGGCACGCTTGGTGGGACCCCCGATTAAACCAGATCTAGTTCTAGATCCTTTTGTGTATTCCTGCATCCATGACTGCTACTCGGCAAAGCGAGAAGTTGAAGTTAAAGAAATCTTGCACTGGCCAGGAGATCAAATCTTCGAGGAGTACGGTAGTCCCCACAACCCCGCGGGAAATGGAGAGGATACCAGGGAAGCTTTGATAGCTCCAGATCTTCAGGTTCCCACCACAGAGGGGCTGCCTGATGTAACACCGCCAGGAGGATTGGGAGATGCAAAAGTCACAATTGAACCAGCTTTGGGAGTCGGCACTACGATGCCATTGTTTGGGTCACAAGGATTCGACAACTCATCGCAGAGGGATTAGGAGATTCGCACGTCGAAGGATATGAGCGCAGGGTCCAGGAAAGTTAGAACATGGGGGATATGGCGATGTGCTTATCGCTAAATTTGGACCAGATCACGCAAATTTTAATAGCAACAACGCACTAGGTTGTTTCCATTTCGATGTTCCATGCCCGTCGACGATGGTAGTGCCCTAGGTGACTCTTAGTTTGTCGATAGCATTTGAGACATAGTTTAGAGCTTTACCATTGACAAGTTAAACAATTAATGTACCCTACATTGGATATGCCAGAGAAACTGTGGTACCTAGACCGCAACCCTCTTTCCCAGGACACATGTAGATGAGCTATCATATGCCTGCTTCAATGCCATCATACCTGCTTCCAAATGTAGAATGGAATAGGGGTGTTGTGTATTCAGGGGGATATGGGAGCCGATTTTCACTCGGGACTACCTTCTTTGCAACATGGGTACGCCTTCCATGATGAACACCATCAAATTCTAAATCATTACGAGGCTATACGCATGCTGAGATGGAAAGTGGTCTGGGGAGGGAGCTGGATAAGTTGATTGGGCTGACTTGAAAAACTGCGGGGTCTCCTTTCAGTTCAATCATAATGTCATTTCGATGGCCTGAAGATGTAAAACCACCAGAAGGGGTCCCTACCTATGCAGGAGATTCAGATCCTCAGGAATTCATCCAAACTTTCCTCAGTTTGATAAACTCTCAAGACTTCGATGAAAGGTTGACGTGCAAGCTAGTGGGCAGCTACCTTCGAGGGAAAGCATATGAGTGGTTTAGAAAGTTTCCAAAGGGTTTGTTACATTCATATCTGGATTTCAGTGAAGCATTACTGAGCCAGTATTTCCAGAAGAAGAAATTCACTAAGACGCTTGCAGACCTGTACCAAATGAAACAGAAACAGGGGGATTCCACTATGAATTTTTATCATAGATATGTTGACAGTAACTTGGGAGTGGTCGAAGAATGGATAATGAAGTTATCCAAGGATATTTGTTGGGAATGGAAGACCTTGAGTTTTATAAGAACTGGCGGCAAAAAACCCCTAAAACGCTTCAACAGCTGCAGGAGGAGTCCATTTTGGATTTTTATTATAGATATATTGACAATAGCTTGGGAGTGGTCGAAGGAACAGAGAATGAAGTTATCCAAGGATATTTGTTGGGAATGGAAGACCTTGAGTTTTATAAGATCTGGTGGCCTAAAATGCTTCAACAGTTGCAGGAGGTTGTAGAGCAATATTCGAAGGTAGAGGAAGCCACGCAAAAGAAGAGAGAGGGAATGATGGCTAAGCATACGAAAGCTAGTGAGCCTCGAGGGTAGAGACATGGGGATAGGCTGGGGTTTGAGAAGTACACACCTATGCGATGCACCCCAGCAGAAATCTGGAGTATTTATAAGGGGCTCTTTAAGCTTCCACCCCCGATGAATGATTCAAACAGAGCTCTCATTTCCAAGAGATTCACCAACAAGTTTTGTGACCATCACAGGGATTTTGAGCACCAAATGAATGAGTGTACCCACCTTAGGATAGAGATTGATCGATGTGAAAGAGAGAGTCTTTTGAAGGAATCATTTCCCAACCCATTTCTAGATGACCCTTCGAGGACAAGGGATGAAAGAGGATAGGTGGCCACCAAAGAGGAACTTTAATGCTAGAGAATGAGGAGCTCGGGGTCCTCGGAGCCAACGCAGAAGCATCGCGAAGAACCAAAATGGAATCCTCCAGCAGAACATCCAAATAGGAATGACGGAAACCCTGTAGTGCACAGGGTGATCAGTGTTATCATTGGGGTTTTTAGGGAGAGATTGTTGAATGCGGTGATGAAGGCTCGGCCTCGGCGAGTACCGGCAGAAGATCTGGTGGGTAAAAGGTTGCGGCCGGATGAGACAATCACGTTCTCAGAGGCAAACACAGTCCCAAGTCAACCCCCCATGCGGATCCCATGGTTATTTCAGCGATAATTCAAAGTTCCCAGGTAAAAAGGGTATTCGTTACTGATGGAAGCGGGGTCAAAATAATGTTTGTGAGTTACTTCAAACAGTTGGGAATTGGATGTGTAAACCTGAAGAAGTCGATTTTGCCACTGTTGGGGTTCATAGGGAAGACGGGCTATCCAATTGGAGAGATAGCTCTGCCTGTGTGGATTGTTGATGGAAATAAGGGAATCACAGTGCATTCCAGTTTTGCAGTTGTCGATGCCTTCTTCCCGTGTAATGTGATACTCGGGAGACCCTGGATGTGTCAGTCTCAGGCAGTATGGTTGCCATATCATTTGATAATGAAGTTCCCAACAGAAAGGGGAGTAGCGTCAATTTGCGGATACCAGGTAGTGGCTCGAAACTGCAACTACGAAGCGATGCGGGAAGAAGGGAAGGCAAGAAGCGCAACTGCAATACATGGAAAAACTGGCCCCGCAGACACACAGTAGCTTTCAGTTAGAATTTTTGGGACAATAGTTGTGGGAAAAGTGATGCCCGAGGGAGTAAAGCATGGGTTGAAGGACCTGCTCGATCGGTACTTCGATGTATTTTCCTAGGAGAAGTTGGATTTGAAAGGAGTACCGGCTTATCTGGTGGTCCAAAAATTAAATGTGGACCCTTTGATAAAGCTGGCTAAGCAAAAGAGGGGGATGTTTACCCCTAAGAGGGAGAAATCAGATTGGAAGTAGGAAAACTCCTTAAGGCATAAGTGATCGAAGAAGTTTTCTACCTAGAGTGGTTGGTCAATCCAGTCATTTTCTCAAAGTCGGATGGGACGTGGCGCATGTGCATTGACTTCACGGACTTAAACAAGTGTTGTTCAAAGGATAGCTACCCGCTGCCTTCAATATATCGATTGGTGGAGGCAGTAACGGAGTATCAGATCTTGGTTTTTTTACGCCCATAGGGGTATCATCAGACAATGATGGCAGAGGGAGACAAGGAGAATACCATAACAAACCTGGGCACTTTCTACTATGGGAAGATGTCGTTTGGTTTGAAGAATGCGGGGGCCACTTACCAGCAGCTAATCAGGACTTTTCAAGAAGCAGATTAGCAAGAGTGTGGAAATCTATGTGGATGATATGGTAGTAAAAATTTAACTTTTGACCAGTTCTTACAGGATCTGGAGGAAATGTTTGAGGAGTTGCGAAGGGAAAATCAGAAGTTGAACCCTGCGAAGTGTGTGATTGGAGTAGGTGCAGGAATTTTTTTTGGGTTTTATGATTTCAGAGAGAAGGATCAATGTTAACCTAGAGAAAGTGGAGGATCTGATAACCATGAAAAACCCTCAGAATGTGAAAGAATTTTAGAATTTGATGGGGTCCTTGGAAACATTGAGTCAGTTCTTGTCAAAAGAAGCTGAAAAGCACTTGCCATTCTTTGATGTGCTTCGAAGAGCTAAGAGGTTTGAGTGGACAAAAGAATGTGAGAGGGCCTTTCTGGAATTAAAGGAGCATCTAAAAACCTTACCTACCTTGATGAAACTCGATAAAGGAGAAGTTTTGTATCTCTACATCTCAGTCTCAACTTTGGCAATTGGTGTTGTACTTGTGAAGGAAAAGAAGAAATAGCAACACCCCATTTACTTTGTTAGCAGAGCTTGGCATGGCCCAGAAATGAGATATACGGTTGTTGAAAGGTTGATTTTGGCACTTGTACACGCAGCTCAAAGACTAAGGGCTTACTTCCAAGGCCATACCATAGTTTTGCTCACTAACTATCCCATCAGGTAGGTACTCCAAAAACCGGAGTCTTCCGAGAGAATGATGAAATGGGCTGTGGAATTAGGGGAGCAAGATATAAGGTTCCAACCTTGGACAACGATCAAAGGCCAAGCCTTGGCTGATTTTCTTGTGGAAACCACAGAAATAATTGAAGGAGAATATGAAGTTGCGAAGGAAGGGGTATGGAAGTTGTTTGTAGATGGGTCATCACATTCGGGAGGAAGTGGAGCAGAGGTGCTGCTTACTAGCCTTGATGGCACAGACTACCCCTATGCCTTGCATTTCAAATTCAAAGCCACCAACAATAGAGCGGAATAAGATGCCTTAATCACGAGTCTTTGTTTGGCTAAGGGTATGAAGGTGGAAGAAGTGGAGATATTCAGTGATTCACAGATTGTGGTAAATCAAGTCAATGGGGAATATGAAACCAGAGAGGTTAGCTTACAACAATATTTGGAGGTGGTTAAACCCCTATTAAAGTGTTTTCGATTGTACATGCTTGCTTAAGTGCACAGGGAAGAAAATCACAAGGCAGACGCTTTAAGTAAGTTAGCTTCCTCACACTTAGGAGAGCCGGCCCAGAAGCGGTACATTTTTATACTCTATATCATCGAAGTTTTGATAAGATAATTGTGATGGCGATTAATGAAGGAGAAACCTGGATGACCCCGATTGTCAGGTACATACGAGATGGAAAACTCCCGGAAGACCCTATTGAAGATAGAAAAGTCCAACTCAAAGCTTCCAAATTCATTATACAAGAATGGAATTTGTATCGGAGGGGATATTTGCAGCCCCTGCTTCGATGTGTCACGCCTTTGATGCGCAGTACCTGAAGGAATTTGTGGTAGCCACCAAGGACGCGTTCAGTGGCAAGGAGAATGATCCGGACAGGGTATTATTGGCCAACGATGTTGGATAATGCGAACAAGTATATTTGAGCTTGCAACCAATGCCCAAAAGAATGCACCCATAATCCACATTCCCCAGGCGAAGATGATCAATATACACAGTGCATGGCCTTTCGACAAATGAGAGATTGACTTGGTTGGACCGTTCCCTGAAGCTCCCAGAATATTTAAATATCTTATTGTGGAGATTGACTACTTTACTAAGTGGGTCGAAGTTGAACCGTTGACAAATATCCAGGGGAAGTCTGTTGTCTCGTTCTGTTGGAAGAACATTATTTGTCAATTCGGTATTCCCAGAGCATTCATTACTGACAATGGAACCCAGTTCGCAAATGACCTATTTAAGAGCTGGTGTGAGGAGTTCAAAATTCAGTTGAAAGTGACGTCGGTATACCACCCGCAGGCCAATAGACAAGTCGAAGTTACTAATTGTGCCCTAGTTAAGGGTATTAAAGCGAGGCTGGAGGGAGCTGCAGGTAATTGGATCAACGAGTTGCCTAGTGTTCTGTGGGCATACCGAACAACTGAGTCTTCAGCCACGAGGGACACCCCTTACGACCTAGTTTTTGGCTCAGAGGCGGTAATTCATGTAGAAATTGGCATTTCAAGTCCAAGGATGCTAGCAGTGGGAGAAGGCAATGATGAAAACCGCATTTTGGACCTTGACCTGGTGGAGGAAAGAAGGGCCCTGGCTTCGATTAGAGAGGCCAAGGTCAAGGAGAAGGTCAAGCAATACCATGATCGAAGGGTGAAAAGAGTCCAATTTTCCGTAGGAGACCTCATAATGAGGCAGAACTAGAAGAGCCGCCAAAAACCAGAAAGCAAGCTAGCTCCAAATTGGGAAGGACCCTATTGGATTCTCGAAGTTCACCTAGGAGGAAGCTATATGTTGGGAATAATGGAGGGGGACCGTATACCAAGGAGGTGAAACGTAACCAACATTCGGCAGTATCACCAGTTGTGAGAGAAACTTGTGCTAAATTGAAGGGATGTGAAGTGATGGAATAGCTAGTTTTGTAAAATGTAGTTCCCAGATTAGTATGCCCCACGCAGCAATTGGGTGACTTAATGAAATCTTGATACTCGTGATACTTTTTTAAAAGACCAACATTCGCTCTCAAGTGATCCATCATTCGCTCTTAAGTGATCCATCATTCGCTCCTAAGAGATCGAACATTTGATCTTAAGCGATCCATCATTCACTCCTAAGTGATCGAACACTCACTCTTAAGAAATCCAACATTTTCTCTTAAGCGATCCATCATTCTCTCTTAAGCGATCGAACACTCGCTTCTAAGCGATCGAACATTCGCTCTTAATCGATCCAACATTCACTCTTAAGCGATCAAGCATTTAATCTTAAGCAATCAAGCATTTGCTTTTAAGCAATCAAACATTCGCTCTTAAGCGATCGAGATATTCACCCTAAAGAAATCGAATTATTTGCTCTTAAAAGATCAAGGCATCTGCTCTTAAGCGATCAAGCATTTTTAATTACCAAACCAACTAGTTTTCAATCTTTCGATAGTCATAGAGCATTTTAAGACAGTGAATAAAAATAATTGTAGTAATAATAATAATAATCACCTCTTTTTATTCATGCGATGGGAGTTTTTACAGGACATGAGCTCGAGGAGCTGTTATTCTCTCTTAAATCTACAACAAGCAGTTGGTGAACAACAATTTGTAAAAATTTAACCAGACCATTCCAATTTTTCAAGCTTCAATCCAGTCGCAAGTGTAAATAGCGGATTGATCTCACCCTCTGAAGCTTGGGGGTGTGACGGGCACGTCGCCTTCGCCGGGGTATTAAATCTTCATAAGGTGATAAAGTATCCTCATCATAAATATAAATGGGCCGATCACCATCATTGCCATAAGTTTCTGTGGACAAATTTCTGATGTTCACATCGACACGAGCCGATGTTAGAATCTCTTCCACAGGCTTATCTTGAGCAGTTCTATTCGAAGGCTGGGCTATTCGAGGGCTACCACCAGGATGAGATTCACCCAACTTACTCTTAGGTTAAGAATTATTTTTGGGCTGAGTCTTCCCCTTCGAAGGTCTCGTGGAACGTTTCCTCTTTAGAGGAATCACCTGCGAAGGATTTTTTGATGAATTCCCCTTCGAGGAACTAGCTTGGGATCAGAGACGCTCTAACCACTTATGAATAGTGTCATACACAACGTAATAGGCAGGCTCCCGGTCTAAACCCTTATTCAGTATATCTTGTTCAGTATCATACAAAAACTTAGGTATATCATCGATGAGACTCATATCGAGAACACCATGAGATAACCCGTATGCTCAAAGACTATTAGAAAAGGCTTCGATGGTAGAAGTCTGTTCTGACACCTGACACAGAAGCCGGGATTTTTGGACCACAAGCTCCTGATAGAGTTGGGTATCGCAATCAATGACCTTCAGTAAGGAAAGTGCCTCTTCGCTAAGGTGCTTATTACATTTCACAGTCTCAGCGACCTGGGATTCGAGCCTTCTAATCTCATCTTGATAGTATGTAATATCCCTTCTTAAACTCAAAGTGTGATATAACCTAGCATCGGTAAGATAGCCATATAAGCTGGAATATTCGCTCATTATCTCCCATAATGCATTTTGATGATCCATCTCAGTACCAATGCAGGGTTCGTCCACTACGGTAAGGGCAATAACGGTTCGGTCAGTCCTTGAATCTCTTTGTTCCATGCTAAGAAGATCCCTAATCGATGGATGGCTGCCATCATGCCATGACGATAGCTCTTTGTTTGCCTTGGAAAAATCATTAGTTAATTGGGTTAGTTCGGTAAGGGTTTTCGAAAACTCTGCTCTAACCCTAGATAACTCTTGAGTGGACCTCTCCAGCTTATCCCTAATCCTATATAACTCTTAAGTAGACTTCTCTAGCTCATCTCTCAGAAGAAAATTCTATAAAGAATAAAATACATGAGTCAAATACTTAAATTTTAAAAAAAATCTATTAAAACATTTGATATATTAAGATCAAGGATGTGATTGTTCGTAGGAAATTACAAAGAAGGAGCAAAGAAAAAATCATACATCTCTTTCCTCATGCCCTACACTAGGATTGGTTCCCTCATGAGGCACGGAAGTCTCGACCTCTCTATCTACCTGGGAATTGTCGATCTGGCCATCTTTCTCCTTAGAACAACCAGCCTGAGAACCCCCCTTTGCCTTCAAAGACAAAGTTGAAATGTTGATCTTCTGAAGATCCTCAGCCGTATGAAACTTCTTTGCCCTCTTCACACGGTTGAGAAGTTCAGATTGGATGCTGCCATGGCTTATAACCTTAGTCTATTTCGAACAGATCTTTGCCTTATCATCTTTGATGATGTACTCTTGAAAAGTCTTGGCTTACTCAGCAGAAAGGTGCTCAGATACCCATCCAATGACTTTTGAGCGTCCCCATTGCTTCTAGGTCTTCAGGAGATCTATGAAGAAATCATACATGTCCTGAGAACCCATCAGCTTGTCAGTGTAGCATTCCAACAACACTTGTTGAGCCTCAGCATATCACTTCTTAGAGAGGTTCCTCTCCCAGTCCTTCGCCCTCTTTAGGTTCTCTTACAGGTCATCTATCTCCTTCGGTATCTTCGATCTCTCATCTCGACGAGCAACTTCAACTATGGCCTCGATAGGGCCTTGCAATAAAGGAAGGAACTGGCAGGTAGTCAACTGCAAGGCTGATTGAATAGCCATCACCACCTAAGAAAATAAAGAGGAGATATTATCTTAGGTGAGAAATAATTAAACCCAAGAATAAGGGACAATAACGTACCAAGAGATCGCCACTAAGCTCTCCAAGAAATCCCAGAGGCTAGTCATTCCCGTCTATTGAATCACGCGAAGAAGTGAGGTTAGGACTCTCGGAAACATTGACAGTCTTAGTTCTTGGCCCTTTGAAGGGCTCTCAAGTACAGGAGGCTTCTGATGAGCGTGAGTAGAAGAAGGTTGTCTCGAATTCGCCTTGGGACGAATGGCCACGTCCTGCTCGAGCTCATTCACGAAGTTGTCTGCGCCACCCATTGCATAAAGAACACACCATTAAATTTTGATAAATAAAAGGAATTAAAAATATAACTGGGACAAGATGACATCGAACTCTTCCATCAAGTTTGATAAAATAGAAGGGAAGGGAAAACTTAGTCCCGACCTAATATGTCTACTGTAAGTTATGGCTTTTCCTATAGAAAGATTGTTAAAGGACAACCCTGGTTCGATAACCCTCAACTTAGCGTCTAGAGGAATACGTTGATGTGAGGTAATCTCTTCGATGAGTTTCTGAATCTCTTCGGGGAAGGAATATCGCTTAGGGTCCCCGTTAACAACTGAGAATTTATTCTTAGAACGCTTCTCTGCTGAAAATTTCCTCTTAGAGGAAACATACGAAATTATATTTCTAGCCCCTCAACCCTAGAACTGCTTATTTGTTCAAGATTACCCCTAGATTTGCCGGAAAAACCCTCGCCGACGTTACTATCTATCCTAGAAGGTTTAATTCTAAACGAACTAGTTTCTACATGGGAATCAAGAAAGCCATCAGAGGAGATAATGGGTCGGATTGGCTCTGAACTTTATGTGCTAATCGGAAACTCAGTGAAACCGGGAGAAAATCCACAAAAAAAGCACGGATTCGCATTTTCAGAAGATTGTCGTCTGGGAAACTCGCTCCCTCACCATAATCCCTCTTAGAGTTTATTGCAGAAAGAGACGGAAGAGAAGAGGAGGCATTATTAGAGTCTGTAGTGGGAGGAGAAGCCATAGAAACTTACTTGTAAGAAGTGGAGGAGGAGAATAACTTGAGGGCTGGGGATTGAAGTTGAAGTTGAAGAAAGCTTGAGTTATGACCTGCAGGGGAGGAAGACAACTGATAAAAAAGAGAAGAAGGGATTTTGGGGATAATAAAGGCAGAAAAATACATTGTAATCATAGAATAATACATATAAGATCAATGAACAATATGCTTGTATTATCTCGATAGAGAATCAACTTGATAATCACAATCTGAGATGAATTGACCATAACCGCACAAATGTCCACACGAACTATCTTCTCGGGATCCTCTAAGGATTAACCGGTTACTAAATCGACGACTAGGTTTAAAGAGTGCTTTTGTTTCATCTCTTCTAATCTCAATAACCATGACTATAAATAAGGTTGGTATTGGGCCTGGCCCAATCATAGCCAAAACACTAGTACCTTATTTATTATTAAGTCCTTGGGATTCATATATCTTATATATTAATCCTTCAAGTTATTTTAACCAAAGTAGTCCTATGTGTGTGACCCTTTAGGTTTCTAATTACGTTGGCGGTAAATACAGTGGCGGAATTGGGGGGGGCGAGCCGGTGTGGCCGCCCCCCAAAATCCGGTGAATGAAGGAGTAATCATACAATTATTCTTCATCCTACCCTCCTCAAATTCACCCCTCCTCAGTTGTTGAACTCCGCCCCGCCCCTCCACCCCTCCTCAAAACCTGGCCTAGTTCCGCCACTAAGTAAATATGAATCTGCTTGAGGACATAAACCCACAGGTTAAGAATCAGACATCGCCACTTTCTAATTAATGCAATCAAAGAGTCAACCAATGATATATATATATATATATTTAACCCTTTCATTTAACCAAATTTTATTTTATAGTTCCATAATCTCTAATTAGACCTCGGTCTTACTGTTAGATAATCTCGCAGGAGATGGACTCTATATATTAATGTTTAGATTTTTTATGTTTTAATTTCAGATAGGAAGCACATGAAAATGATGGTGTTTTAAATGATGTTGAGTCAATTTTTAAATCTAAGTCAAGTTGATATTTCTAGGTGGACGAAGGAAGTCGGATAAAATTTATAGGATGGAGAAGATCAAGCGTAGAAGGAAGAGTTTGTTTGATAGTAGTGTTTTTAGAAGAAGTTTTGCAAAAACAATTTATGGTTTACATGGATTGATTTTTATCTTTTTTTTGTGTTGGGATGTGAATTTAGGTGAGTTTTATGTTAACAAAATAAATGATGTTGAACATTTTCATTGTCAAAATAAAAATTACGCAGCTTGTCAATTTTTATGTTGAAGTTCATGTGTTTTCCAGTTGAGATTTATATGGATTATAGTACATACATGGTTCAAATACCATGCCCAATAAATCCACACTGATAGGTAAATTAGCAAAGTTGGCAAAATGTTCTTAGCGTGAAGAGCGAACACATGCCAAAAAAATACGCACCACGTAGCCATCACACAAGCCATGACCAAGAGATTGTGGCCAACGCTACTTATGCGGAGAAGTATTAAGCTACTACCACAAAGATCATGCACGTGACTTCCACTCTATCCATGATTAGGATATCATAACCTACACTACATACGTTGAGAAAAGAGGTGCAGCCACCACAATGGCCACAACCAGCACGATCCTTACATCAGAGGCCTAAAAATAGTCAAGAGTTTCAGATATCAAGGTAACAAACAATTAGCAATTATAGAGATTGTATTCGGTAAACAAAAATACTGACTTAGTTGCAAGTCCAATCTGGGACTTTGGTTGCAGGATCCAAGTGTGATAGTGTTGGCTTGACCCGTACCACGATCACCACTATTATTTTAGAGAAACAACCACATCATTGACGCCAACTGTGTGGACATTTAGTCTTCACCACACCTTTTAAATCAAGGTGACAAGGTCCAAAAACATGGAAATTTGGATAGAAAATGCCAGTGTGCACCCAATCTGTTGCTAAACTTACCACCCCTCCAATCAAAACAACCGCTCGATGACGAGGAACCCCGCGAAAATAGGGATGAATAAGATGACCCCCCCCCCCACTCGGATGAAGAAAAGAGATATTCTGCAATGTTTCTTAAGGCTAATAGAGCAGCAAAGGAGAACTATAAAAATCCTTGCAAAATTGAAGTGTAACCTATAATCTCACAGGAAAAGGAAAGACAACAGGTGAAAGCACAGTCGGAAATTTTCTATGGTATATGGGACTACATAGTAATGTATAAAATAGAGTATTCCCCGCTAGTAGAATATTGCACATTGCAATGTCAAAAGGCTTCAAACTTCCTACTTAATTTAAGGTTTATGATAGGACGACAGACACCAATGAGTTCCTACACTTTTTACAGGAACAACATGAGGTTCAGTGATGGACCTATTTAGCTAGTGTGCAAGGCCTTTCCCATATTCTTGGCAGGGAAAGCAATCATGTGGTATGACAGCTTGCCCAATAAAAGTATCAGGAAATGGCCCAACTCGCAGACCAATTCACGGGTGGATTCTACCAAAAGTAAAATTTCACCAAGACATTCGTAGATCTGGTGAATGTAGGGAAACAAAGTGGTGAAATCATCACAGAATATCACGATCGCTCTGTTTCTAAAATCCTGGAAGTGAAAGACCTCACATATCCGATGTTCTTATGGCCATTCATGAATGGTATGAGGTTGGGGAAGTTTTACAAAAAAAATCATAGCGTACATGTAGGAAAACCTGAGAAATCTTCATAAAAAGGTGGAAAAATTCATTCGGTCATACAAAGCCAACAACAAGAAGATGGAAAATGAACGAGGGGAGAAAAGAGCTAGGGAAGATGCCCTACGAAGAGGAGTAGGGAAAAAGGGAAAGAGACCAAACACCCCTCACAAAGTCAATAAAGGAAATCTGGCAGAACCACAAAGAGTTGTTTCGATAACCATCACCTTTGAGAGCTCCAACAGATAAAAGATCCAAAGATTATTATTTCCAATTTCACAGAAACCATAGAAATGACACAGAAAGTTGTAACAACCTCAGACGACAAGTCCGAGAACTACTTCTACAAAAAGGAGGAGTAGTCTCTAGTAAATTCAGGAGGCTTTGGTGCAAGAAAAAAGCATTATGTTCAACCTCAAGCAAGACCAAAGTAGAAAATGGCAACAATAATCGAGTGGGAGGGAGTATGTAATGAATGACGCCCTAGACATAGTGACAATATCCATCCACGGATCAACTAAGCTTGCCTCTAACAACGCGTGGAAAACAAGGGCAATGTACCTTCCATCACAATATTCTACTAAAACATTATGCATGTTAACAAAGTCATTATGTTTAGTGAAAAGAATGTGGTACTAAATGCATCGCCACATAACGATCCCCTGGTAATAACGGCAAAGACAAGAAATTATAAGGTGCACAGAGTCTTCGTATATGACGATAACGCAATAGAGTTGTTGTTGTCTGATTGTTTCGACAAACTGAGATTCAAATGATCAGATCTGAAAAAAGCAATATCGTCTATGGTAGGGTTCACGGGAAAGTTAGAGATGCCCCAGGAAACATACAATTTACCAGTGACTATCGAGAAAAAAGATAAAGCATGAATAGTCTTATGTGACTTTGTTGTAATTGATTCCCCAAGCCTCTTCAACACGATCAAAGATAGATTCTTGAAATCCCCACTCCAGTAGGTGTAGCAATAGTAAGAGGAAACCAGTAAACATCAAGGCAATGCATGGCTATCGCAATGAAGCCTTCGACCCCCCCTACTACCTTCAACCATACATTTAATCACCCATGGAAAACCTTCTGAAGACATCCAAATAGGAATTAACTTGGTGAATAAATTAAGCTTGTAATCATAGACGACAATGACGACACAAAAAAAGTCGAGATTGAGAAAATGCTCCAAGAACCTATCAAGTGTAAGGTGATAGCTACACTAAAGAAATACAAAACTTCCTTCGGATGGACATTCCAGGATATGGGGGGTGTCCATTCCTTTATCCCAACACATAGCCACAATGTCAGCCCACTAGTAAAATGTGTCTGACAAAAGCAATAAAGTTTCGCTCACGATAGGTAATTGATATTGAATATGAATTACGAACTCTAGTACAAGCGAGAATACTCCGTGAAGTGATATACCCAACATGGCTAGAGAAACTAGCCATAGTCAGGAAAGCTTATACGGGATGGAGAATGTGCCTCGACTGCATGGATGTGAACAAATATTGTCCCAAAGATTGCTACCCATTACCCAAGATTGATCAATTAGTTAAGCAATCTCAAGATACAAAGCCATGGCCTTTCTAGATGCATACAAGGGATACCACCAGATCTTTGATGAATCATAAAGACGCTGAGAAAATGGCGTTCATAACAAGTTTTGGAGCATTTTGCTACATCAAAATGCCATTAAAATTAATGAACGCAGGAGTCGCTAACCAGCGAACGGTCAACAAAGCCTTCACCCACCAAGTTGGTCGCAACATAGAAATCTATGTGGAAGACATGTAATCAAAAGAAATACATTAAGTCCATTCACCCGAGACTTATAAGAGACACTCGTCACCATCCAGTCAATTGGAATAAAGTTGAACCCTAAGAAATGCAGCATTGGTTTGGGTGTAGGAAAAATTCTAGGGTTCAATGTTTTATCCAGAGGCATTGATATAAATCCTAAAAAATACAGGTCATCGAAGCATTAGTGCCACCTTATTCAATCAAAGAAGTCAAGGTAACGACCAGTTCACTGGATGCCCTCAATCATTTCGTTCAAAAGCCGCTAAAAACTGGGAGGTCGTCGTCGTACCTCTCAAAGTTACAATTTATAAGCCCTAAATGCTTACTATATACAATTAAGTATATAGTTGCAAATCGGGGTCGTCCACGAAGAAGAGAGATTTTCCTAAGTGTTCATGCATATAAGGGTGGATATAAGCCTAGATATAGATATATAAAAGCAAGTAAAGAGGAGGTTTTTGGTTGGTTTTCTAAGTTATGAATTTAAAGACAAGACAACTAGAAAAGTCAATTAACTATGCTAAGCATGCATCAAACTAAGAAAACAGTGTAAAAACTATAAATGACAAAGCCTTGGGGGCAATTGATTCTCACTTCCAAACCTCTTATAGATCATAGAACCATTCACTCATCCTAACACATTCATTACCTATGGGGAATGCTATCACTTCCATTTTGAAGATCAACATTAATTTATTCTTAATAGTAATTCACAAAGACGTTCAACGACCATTTGCAAACCTCATTGATAAGCACTTTAGACAAACAAAGTCTGGAGGTATTTCATCAATGACATTACATACGAAGAACCATAGATTTGATAACAACTACAAGCATTCTACTAAATGCCTAGCCATTTAACCCAACAAAGCATTCATTAGACTAAATCTAGAACAAACAACATTCAAAATTCAATCTTTCATTGCTACTTTAGGAAAAATATGATTACAAACCACATTAACATAATCATCTAGCAAGATTAACATCATTTACCCAACAAGAAGTTCTAATTCCATGTTCTTGGATTTTCAAATCAAAGAGCTAAGAAATTGTGCACATCTCTAACCTCCTAAAACTTAATCATACAAACACTCCATATTCTCAAATAGCCCATACCATAAATGAAGCAAACATTCACATTAAGAACACAATAAATGTTAAATAACAAATGCTTCAAGGAAGAGTGAAATAGAGGTCCTTACTACATTGGTTTGGAAGTTTCAATCAATTGTTCCAAAGTACAAAACTAGCCTAGATAATCAAAACTCATAACATAGAACGAAAATCTACAAAGAAACAAGAAAAAATTGAAGAAGATGATGACAAACTAGGGCTTTGGAGCCCCAAGTTGGGCCAAGAGAGCTAAGGAATGAGTGGATGAAGTGCTATTTATAGTATAAGAAAAAGGGGAGTAAAAAGCAAGTTGCAGAGTGATTTCCGTGACCCGCGACTCCTTCCACGTGACTTGTGATGCTTCAATGTCAAAAAATCACCTCCCAGGAAATCCTAATTCACGAGTCGCGACACAATCAGTCCAAGTTTGTTTGCTTCCTCCAGATGAACCGTTGATCCATTTTGGGAGTTCTTGTAGTCTTTTTAAAAGTAATCAAGAAGACGAATCCAATGGTACCACCCTTGGAGTCTAATTCTTCTCGGATCATTCTCAGAAATCTTTTTCAAAACTTAGATCATTCTTCACCCTCTAGTTTGCTCTCCTTCTTCACTTTATCTTCTACCACTTTGTAAGTGTCCTTCCTACTTCTACCAATCTTTTGAATGGCCTTCTTCGTTATTCTAACATCCATGCATATGGCATTATCTAAACAATTTCGAAGTGCTTACGAGCAATTTACATATTTAACTCACAAAAGGAATCTAGATGCTCGTAAGGACCAAAAATCCACTAGACTCAAAATAAGTTACAAAATGACGGATTTAGATACAAAAATTGAAAATGGTTATTTAAACCCCTTATGATGTAAACCTACCTAAATATAGAAATCTTCTAACAAAAAGATAATAAAAGAGATGTTAAATGCTT
>JAULKM010112715.1:0-22621 GCA_032355605.1 Rubia tinctorum
TTATGAAGGCGATCAATCAAACCATTCAATGCAGCATCTCTAAGCTTCATTCTTGACCTTGTCATAGGACCAATCATATTGCTTAGAGGATCACAGACATAACCCTTGAATGTTGATCAAGACGTGGAATGTCTTCATTTATGGTGGTTGTCGTACCCTGATCTCCATCACGCTGACTGCCAGCACAATGTGCAGGATGAATCTCAAAAGGGATAAGAAAGATCAAAGTCCAGATACACCTAGCGCTGGACGTTGCCCGATTCAGGCTCTCGTTTTTGTGCTGGCTCTGATTTCCAACACGTTGTGCAGGACGAATCTCAAAAGGGCTAGGAAAGATGAATTTCCGGCTCACCTAGCGTTGGACGATGCCCGATTCAGGCTCAAGTTTTCGTGCTGGTGCTAACTGCTGGCACAACATGCAGGCCGAATCTCAAAAGGGCTAAGAAAGATGAACTTTCGGCCATACCCATCGCCGGACGATGCCCGATTCAGGCTCAAATTTTTGTGCTAGTGATGACTGCCATCAAGATGTGCAGGCCAAATTTCAAAAGGGTTGAGAAAGATGAAAGTCCGGCCAAACCCAGCACTGGACGATGCTCGATTCAGGCTTAAGTTTTCATGCTGGCGCTGACTGCCAGCACAACGTGTAGGCTAAATCTTAAAAGGGCTAAGAAAGATGAACGTCTGGCTGCACCCACCGCCGGACGATGCCCGATTCAAGCTCAAGTTTTTGTGCTGACACTGACTGCCAGAACAATGTATAGGACGAATATCAAAAGGGCTAAGAAAGATAAACGTTCGGCCGCACCCAGCTCCGGATGATACCTGATTCAGGCTCAAGTTTTTGTGCCAGCACTGACTGCAGGCGGAATGTGCAGGACGACCTTCTGGCCAATGCAAATGCCGGACAAGCATGAAACAACGGGTTAAGAACTAAATGCTAGTCCCAACGGCCATCACAATAACACAAAAATGATAAAGACCATGTTGGCTTCTCGATGGGGTATCCGAGATCTCCCCCGAGGTGAGGACGTTCGGAGGCAAGCTGGGACCTGCACCACTGATTTCTCCCCTCAGCCACAGCTTACGTCCGATCCTTTTGAGGGAAGGCTCGTCATTGTGGATGCCACTTTTGGATACGTTTATTGCCTCTACCTGCTGGTTAACGGCGTCAGTTGGGTCGTCGGCTTGAGGAACTGGGCAGCTACTCCCAGCCCGGCAGGGGAGCCTCGACAGGTCCCCGAGAAAGGCAGCCACAGACATCTCTGAAAAATAAAAAAACAAACAGAAAATGATGAGTGGGTTAGGGAAAATAAAATAACAGGTAGAGTTAATAACGTGGCCAAAGTTAGTTAATACCGCTCATGTTAGAGATGCCCTCGCCGGAAGAAAGGGCGTCAGAGAAGAACGTTAGAGAAGAACGTCAGACTGACAGCACGGAGGTTGGAATCACGCAGTAGGTGGTCCCATTTGAAGCTCAAGGTTTCGGGATGATAAACAACAGGCTGCAAGGGAAGGTTTTCAATGGAAGAAGGACAAGAGCTTTGTGCCCTTTTCGGTCCGGAAGGATAAATGACCCTCTCCTCATTCGCAGGGGCCTAGTTGAGGTACTCGTCCAAAAAGATGAATCGGTTTTTCCATTCAATGCGAGTTGGAAGATCGGTTAACAACTTGACCCCATCCAGCCAAAATTTCAAAGAAACCTAGTCCGGGGGCAGCCTGGCAGGGTGACAGAAAATACGAAACAGGGTGACCGAAGGTTGTATGCAGAAGAGGTGACACATAACCTAGAAACCTTGGGCAACCCTAACAGCGTTGGGAGGAAGGTCAGTCAAGCATAGTTCGTAGAAAGCCAGAGTGGCATGGAAAAAAAGGAAAAGCAGGACCTAAGGCAACACTGCTCGAGGGTCTCGTGGTAAATCGCAACTATCCCCTATGGAACATCTAAGACGGTCTTTACTGGCCCCAGGCAGGAGAATATGCTTACAAATATCATTGAAAAGGACATTTTAAGCATTATAGTTGGCCTCTGCCACTCGAAGGGCCACCCAGAAATCCGGGTTGGTGGTGTCACAATACAAATCCACTTTCGGGAGACCAACGGTGGAAACCATGATGAAAAGTAAATGAATGGAGGAAAAGAAGAAAGGAGAAGCAGAAAGGGTACATGGAAGGGGATGCAAAAGCAGCACGAGAGCTAAGAAAGCCAAGAGGGGAGAATCGCGGAGAAAAGAAACAACGAAAGAAAAATGGCGGAGAATATGGATGGGTGAAGACAAAGAGAAGAAAAAAAAGAAATATAAAGAGCGGACAAGGGCAGTTAATTTTTCGACAGACATGGTGACAAAAAGTTAACGTTAACTGTCCAGTGACAACGCGAAGGTCACGCAGCCAGCGTATGGGAAACGATCAAAATGGGAATATGATGGACATCCAGACAGGTAGCAACCGTCGATAGGAGCGTTAAATAAAGGAAGACCATACGTTTGCGTGCATATTCAAAAAGGGAAAACAAAGAAGGAGCGCCAAAACGCAACATGTATTTCCAGGGACGCTCTCTACTTCCTGGAAGCTGTGAACGAAAAGAGTCTGATGCAGCCACAACCCGCAGGTCTATCTACCTGGCCAGGTCACTGGCTGAGAGGTTTGATAATGTATGGGTCAGATCGGCCCAATAGGTATTAAGAAGTGTAAACAAATGACCTACTCTCCAGGGATGCTACATGTCCAGCAGAACCCCGCTACATAGGAGAGAAAAGAAGTAAGTACATCACGTGGGCAATGATTGGACAGCTCCAGTCCCATCATCCACCTAACTGCATATAACGAGGAAGAGTACCAGACACAAGGTAAGATTTCCTAAATCAATCTACTATTCACTTGGATACTCCTCTACATGACTCCCATGGCTAACGGGATCGTCGGAGCAGGCGCGGACCTAGGCCTACCTGCCTGACCTTTCTCTACCTGTCTTTTAGGTTCAGGTGCATATTGGGCTGAAAGGGATCAGCGTTAAAGATACTACAAATTTTGGTATTAACAACGTGCACCCAACAGAGCTTTTCTTGTAACAAGAGGGAGATTCCGAGGCACCCACTAGAGGAGAGAAAGCGTCAAAGATAGTTTGAAGTGGAACAAGGAGAGATAAAAGCACTTCCTCTTCGAGGAAAAAAGGGTGAGTTGGGGCTGAAGAAACAATGGTAAACTGCGAGTGGAGGGAAGGTTATGTACCGCTCTAGAGAAATAAGGATCAGGCCGGGCGAAAGGCACCGCCGAAGGAAAGAGATGAGGGCTCAAGTAGGGAAGCTGGGGGCTCGCCATTTACAAGGCGAATACAGCTATTCACGGCGGACCTAAAACTGAAAATACCGATGAACTTGGGTCATTAAAATGGCAAGGCAGACCCAGAGGATCACTTGCACTCCTTTTGTACGAACATGACCACTTTTGTGATACCACATTCCATTTGGTGCAAGGTGTTCGCAATCACCCTGACAGCCGCAACCAAGGTGTGGTAAAGGAACCTGGAAGACGGATAATAGACAGCTTCACCCAGCTAGAGGAATTTTTTTGACCAGTTTCATGCAAAGAAAAAAGTTTCAGAAGACAAGATCGGAGCTGCTTTCTATCAGGTAGAAGTTGGCAGGGACACTGTCTGCGTACTGGGAGAGATTTAGCGACGAAGCAAATCAGGTGGAGGAAATGAACAGCCAGTTCCTCATTGACACATTTGTGAATGACCTCAGACATGAGTTTCTATTGCGGGACTTCACCCTGGACCCTTCAGTGACTATTGATGAATTGATGAGGAAAGTTGGAAATTTCCATAGGGCGGACCTGGCTGATAAAAGGAGGAAGGAAGCATTGGAAGGCCACAGTTAGTACAGGGCTGGCAAGGATAGCTCAGAAGGAAGGATGAAGAAAGTAGGGGATCATCAAACAGGCAACAAACATATGTCTAGCAGGTTTAACAAGTCAGAAAGGATTTTCACCCCGCTGATAAAAAAACCCAAAGATATTTTCGCCCTATGTGCAGGAAAAAACATACTGGATGTGCCACCTAGAATGAAGATGCCGCCTGGGAAGAGGAATAAATCCCAGTTCTGTGAGTACTATGATGACCATGGTCATGATATGAACGACTACATTCACCTGAAACACAACATTGAGGATGCGGTGCAAAGCGGGGAGCTAGCGTATTTGGCAAAAAGTACGAAGGATCACAACAGGGCCACCTACCAAGGAAAAAATAAGTATGGAGGATTCCGCAGGCACCAGAACAATCGGGGCAAGGCAAGGAGCCATGACAGAGAGGGAATGCGAGATAAGGGAAAAGAGGTGTCCAGAGCTTAGAAAGTTGATGAACACCGCAAAAAACATAGAGAGAACACCCCCGGTGAAGGAGACAGAGTAGCTACAATAACAGATATATACGCCATCATAGGTGGAAGTGCAGGGGGAAGGACTGAGTCTCAGCAAAAGGTGCACTTCATGCAGACACCGCAACCAACGCCGGAGGAATTGGGAGCAAACGAAGCAATAACATTTGATGACAGTGACCCAATATCGAACAGGACAGCAAGCGCAGATGCGGTGGTGATAACAGCTAGAGTGATGGATAAAAGGATCCACCGGGGATATGTCGATGGAGGAAGCTCTGCGGAAGTTATGTACTAGCATTGTTTCAAGAGGTTGGATGAGAATACCAGAAGAAAGTTGGAACAGATGAACACCCCACTGGTGGACTTCAAAGACAGGACGGTGTGCCCGAAAGGCACCATATTTCTCCCAGTGACGGTGGGAGAGGGCGAGAGAAGTAAAATGACGGACATGGAATTCATAGTTGTGAAGGAAAACATCCCCTACAGCCTGATACTGGACAGGTCAGCGCTGGCATTGCTCAAGGGAATAGAGTCTACCCTGCACTTGTTTTTGAAGTTCCCGTCCAGAGGAGGGATAACCACAGTAAAAGAGGACCAGCATAGAGCCGAGAGTGCCACATCAGCAAGTGGAAGCGAGAAGATGAAGGCGGGATCCGTGAGACACAGGTCAACAAAGCAAGACCTGTCAGGTTATTCATGGACAAAAATGATCCATCGAAGTTGGATGGAAATGTGGAAAGGGTGAGGCTGAATGAAAGCTGGTCGGTGCAGGTAGGAACTAATCTCCAAGCTCAGGTGAAAAATAAACTTATAAGGGTCCTGGAGGATAAAGGGTGAGCCTTCACCTTGAAGCTAGAATATATGACGGGGGTGTCAAAAGATGTAGGTTGTCATGAGCTAAAGGTGGATCTCTCTAACAGGCTAGTCAAGAAAAAGCAGAGGATGTTATGCAGGGAAAGAAATGAAGCAGTCAACAATGAGGTGGGCTAGGGAGTTGCAACAGGGATTCTGGAAGAAATCCCTTATCCAACCTGGCCGGCTAACCCATTACTGGTCAAGAAGACCGATGGCAGCTGGAGTATGTGTGTAGACTATACAGACTTGAATAAGGCATGCCCTAAGGATTGTTACTCATTGTCGGTCATCGACCAGAAGGTAGACGGTTTTACCAACTACCCAATCAATTTTTTTTCTTGATGCATGTAAGGGGTATCATAAGATCCCCATGCTGGAAAGCGATGTAGAGAAAACTGCTTTCATCACGGAGAAGGGGGTTTTCGATTACCGTATGATGCCTTTTGGCTTGATAAACGTTGGAGCAATATATCAAAGGGTGGTGGATAAATTTTTCTAGAAGCAGATTGGGAGAGACCTGGAGGTATACGTAGATAGCAGGGTGATAAAAAGTAGCAAATACAAGGATTTCGTGAAGGACGTCAGGGAGACCTTGTCGCAATTCAGGGAGACTGGGATGAAGTTTAACCCAGCCAAATGCCAATTTGGAGTGGGGGCAGGGAAGTTCCTGGGGCACATAGTGTCAAACGAGGGCCTGCATGCAAACCACAAAAAGATATAGGTGATTTTAGAAATGAAATTTCCAAACAAGGTGAGGGAGGTTTAAAGCATGAATTGGAAGCTGGCGGCTATGAACTGTTTCATGTCACGAGCAGCTAAAAAAGCACTCCCATTTTTCAACATGCTGAAAGGATGCGTGGACAAAAAGAGGTTGGTACAATGGGGAGAATTATAGGAGAAGGCATTTTAGGAGCTAAAGACCTACCTGAAAGATCTTCCCACGTTGACCAGTCCAAGGAAGAGGTACTTGTATGTGGCAGGAAGTGATGAAGTTGTGAGCGGGGCGATAGTGAAAGAAAAAAAGTCCAGCGACTGGTATAATTTGTTAGAAGTGCTCTGCAGGGTCCAGATGGAAGATACACGAATCAGGAGAAGTTGGCGTTGGCCATGGTCCATGCAGCAAGGAGGATAAGAAAGTATTTCCAAGTGCACCCTGTGGTGGTCTTGACGAATCAGCCACTCAAAGTAATACTGACCAAGCCAGAAAGCTCGGGGAGATTGATGAAGTGGTCAGTTGAGCTATGCCCCGAGAAGGGCAATTAAAGGGCAGGTGATGGCATATTTTTTAGTAGAGATTCCAAAAGAGAAAAATATGAAAGGAGTTATGGTAGAAGATGGGTCCCAGCTTGGGATTTGGGGCAAGAAAGTTGATGCAGACGTATGGAAGTTATACGTGGATAGAGCCTCCGGAGTGGAGGGAGCAGGCGCGGACCTGGTAATATCAGACTCAGAAGAAGTGGAGTCAACATATGCCCTGCGTTTCAAGTTCCCAGTCTCAAACAATGAAGCTGAATATGAGGCACTAATCGTGGGCATGAAGATAGCCAGGAAGCTGGGAGCAAAGACGCAGCAGGCCTACAGAGATTCGATGCTGGTGGCCAACCAGTATAACGGATAGTATGCTGCCAAGAAGCCTGCAATGATGAAATACAAGGACAAGGTCAGAAGCTAAGCGGCTGAGTTTGAAGAATTGGATATCACCAAGGTCCCAAGGTCACAGAACACAATGGCGGATGTGTTAAGGAAGTTGGCCTCCTCAACTCATGCACACTTAACCAAAACCGTGCTGGTTAAGGAGTTAGCCTGCAGGTCAACATATGCGGGATAGGTAGCTGTGATACAGGGACTAACGACTTATTTGATGACACCTATTCGCCATTACCTGGAGCGTGAGGAACTGCAGACCGAGGAAAATGAGGCAAGAACGATAAAAATAAAGATGCTACAATATGCTGTTAGAAATGAGCTGCTGTACAAGAGGGTTTACACCGAGCTGTGGCTCAGATGTGCAGGTCCAGAGTTGGCAGAACTAATCCTCAGGGAAATTAATGAAGGAAGTTGTGGCAGTCACTAGGGAGCAAGGATAATGGGGCTGTGGGCAGTAAAGGCGGGATACTATTGGCCAACCATGAGAGAAGATTTGGAAAAAATGGCTAAAGAATGTCATAGGTGTCAGGAACACGTGAAGGTGCAAAGGCTTTCGGCAGAGCGAATGACCAACATAAAGTCACCCTGACCCTTCCTAAAATAGGGGATTGACATCACATGACCATTCCCAGAGGTGGTAGGAAAAAGATATTTCTACTTGTGGCAATAGATTACTTCACGAAATGGGTGGAAGCAAAGGTCGTACCAAGCATAACAGGTAGGAGAATCACAACCTTTGCTTGGAAGATCATAGTGTGCAGGTTCGGCATCCCGCAAGTGATCGTAAGCGACAATGGAAAGTATTTTGCCCATGAACCTTTTGGGTCGTGTTGTGCATGATTGAACATAAGGCAGCAGTTCACCTCGGTTACTCATCCGCGGGAAAATGGGCAAACGGAGGTAACAAACAGGATGATTGTTCAGGGACTGAAAAAGTGGCAGGGACAAGCCAAAGGAGAGTGGGAAGAAGAATTAATGAGTGTGATGTGGGCATACATGACTATGCTAAGAACCGCTACAGGAGAATCGTCATACAAGTTGTGTTTTAGAACGAAGGCGATAATTCCTCCAGAAGTAACAGTGCCCAGAAGGAGAGTAGCAGAGCTAATGAGCCAGGAAGAAAATGAAGAAGCTGTTAGGGAAAACTTAGAGGCCCTGGATGAGCTCAGGGAGAACGTATCACTGAAGAAAGCAAAGTATAAATCCTGGATAGAACAGCATTACAACAGCAGGGTGCGGGTAAGATCCTTGAAAGTGGGGGACTTAGCATTAAGGAAGAATGAAGCAAGTTGAGCCCACGGTCAGAAGATGCTAGATGTTGTATGGGAGGGCCCATCCAAGGTGACTGAGGTACTGGGAAAATAAGCATACAAAATGGAGACGGTGGATGGAAGACCAATTCCCAGGACCTGGAATAGAGGTAACCTAAGAAGGTACCAAGATTAAGTAATTGTAAATTTATTTACGCATGACAACTGCTTTTGGGCTATTTATTATGACAGGTAGGCGAGACGCAGTTCCTGAAAGGATCAAATCCGTTGAAAGCCTATGAAAGGGGAATGATCTTGAGGAAACCCCAATCTGTGTCTCCATCCCCTTTTGCATTATGCTTTTGATGAGTTCAGGATAAAAAGAAAAATGAATCTTCGGCCACACCCAGCGCCGGAGAAAGGCTCGATTTAGGCTAAAGTTGCAGCGCTAGCACAAATAGCCAGCGTAAAGTGCATGTAGAATTATAAAAGGGCTAAGGAAAATGAATCTCCGGCAGCATCCAGCGCCAGAGAAAGGCCTGATTTAGGCTAAAGTTGTCGTGTTGGCACAAACATCCAGTGCAAAGTGCAGGCCAAATCTCAAAGGGTTAAGGAAAATGAATCTCCGGCCGCACCAGTGCCGAAGAAAGGCCCAATTCAGGTTATATTTTCCGCGCTGGCGTAAATAGCAAGTGCAAAGTGCAGGCCAAATCTCAAAGAGATTAAGGAAAATGAATCTTCGATCGCACCCAACGCCGGAGAAAGGCCCGATTTAGGCTAAAGTTGTCATGTTGGCGCAAACAACCAGCGCAAAGTGCAGGCCAAATCTCAAAGGGGCTAAGGAAAATGAATCTCTGGCTGCACCTAACGCCAGAGAAAGACCCAATTTAGGCTAAAGTTTTCGCGCTGGCGGAAACAGCCATCCCAAAGTGCAGGCCGAATCTCAAAGGGCGAAGGAGAATGAATCTACGGCCGCATCTAGCGTCGGAGAAAAACCCAATTCAGGCTAAAGTTGCAGCGCTGGCGCAAACATCCAGTGCAAAGTGTAGTGCCAGAGAAGCATAAGGCGGAACCCAAGTTAAAGTTTAGATGCTGGCCCCAACAGCCAGCTCAATGGCAAGCCAGGTTATATAAGCAAATATCACAAAACTTTGACAAAAATCGATGCCGGAGTTAAGTGAACCAGGCGCAAGTCGAAGCTTCAGCGCCGACTTCAACAGGCAGCGTGGCTGCAGGATGAGTTTCAAGGTTAAAAAGGAATGATAACTCCCTCCACAACAAGTGCCGGAGAAAAACACATACTATCGTAATTAAGGCCAAAATATGTCCTAATGACTAAGCACAACTGCAGGAAAAGTCAAGAAAGGAAATAGGCATTCAGAATTTCATAAAACAAAAAACAACTGCAAAAGTAGCAAGTAAAATATTGTCTCATCCCTCAATAGGGGAACATATTAACAATTAAAAAGCAAGAAACAAAAGAAGTTATCTTTCAAGGCTTTTCCGCTGCATCTTCCTCCTCAGCCTTCTCAGCGACCATGGCGCTATCCTCTCCGGATTTTCCGCCCTTCTTGGAGTTTCTAGCAGCTTGAGCAATCTCTTCAACAAGAATAGCTAAGTCTTCGGTGAGCTGCTGAGTCCCGCTGGTGGAATATGAATCAGCCCAGGGGTGATGCCGTCGGGGTCCAAATGTCCAGCTCGGCCAATCTGCGAGAAGTACGCAGTGAAGCTGTATTCCCTGAAAGGAATAAAAGCATCACCAAGGCTAACCCGCAGATAATCCTCATCTTCAGTGCGGGAGTAGAGGTCAATGACACTCATCAGCGCGCCGCTCAGTTGCTCGGATGCCTTGTTGCTCTGCAGCATATGGGAATAAAGGCTCAGGAAGCCCCAAGTGAAGGTCCAGTCCTGGAAGGCTTTCAGTTTGGAAACCCTGGCCTCGACACGGGTCAGAGAGCTCTGCAGGGAATAGGTAACCCTCCTTTCCAACTCCAGGTCCTTCTCCAGTTTCGCAGCTCGACAAGCTTGAGCATGCAGAGAGGTCAGACCACACTTCAACTCGGTGTCCCCCCCGCAAGCTGTCCACTTCCTACTGCATAGCCCTAGCGGAGTAGAGATTCTAGAAAAAGAAGGGGTAAAATGATTAAGCACAGGACAAAAATAAAGGAAAAATAAATAAATAAGGATGGAGGACAGACCTCAAGAATGGTCGCAGCTGACCGGTTAGCCAAAGAATTGGTGCCAACGACATTTAAGGAGAGTTCACACAGCCAGACATTGAAGTGAGGAATGGGAAAGTCCTTGGAAACCAGCTTTGTCCGAGTAGAGGCACTGTGTAAAGGACCTAGTGCAGATTCCCGAGAAGAAGAGTCGTGCGCAAAAGGAGGCAAAAAGGGATTGCTGAAATAGGTTGGGTTTCCAAAGCAAGACCCTGTTGGCTGGGGGAAAGCATCTCAGGGACCTCCTCCAAAATGATGGCACAATGAGGCAAGCTGATACCTGCTCCACTTTCCTCGCATCTCCTCCGCAGCCTGCGACGGGCCCTCTTTAGGGCAGGTTAATCTTATTTGACCTCAGTGTCGGAGACTTTGATCGCCTAAACCTGTTGGTCAACAACGTTGATCGCTTCATTATTATGGGAGGCTAGACGGTTGATTCCAGCCCAGAGAGGGAGCATTGATAGATCCCCAGGAAAAGTAGCCACATACATTTTTTGCAAAAAAAGGATTAACAGCTTGTAAAAAAAGAATGAGTAATAAAAAAGGCAGGCAGAGTTAATAACCCTGCTAAAAAAGTGAAGAAGACATAGTGAATGTCGATCAAATCGGCGAGACCCACTCCGGGAGAAATGCCGCTAGGGAAATACGGCAGGCTGATGGCACGGAGGGTATAATCACGCAGGAGGTGGTCCCACCTGACACTTACGACCTCAGGAAGGAAGATGAATGGTTGCATGGGGAGTTTCAACAGTAGTAGGATGAGAGCTCCGCTCCTTTTCTGGTCCGGGGATTTAAGTGACCCTCTCATCATCACCGGGTCCCAAAACAAGGTTCTCATCCACAAAAAATGAACCATCTCTTCCACTCAACACGAGTAGGGAGATCAGTCAACAACTTGACCCCATCCTGCCGGAACTTCAAGAAAGTCCAGTCTGGGGGTATCCTGGCAGAGTGACAAAAATTGCAAAACAGGGTGACAAAAGGTTGGATACGAAGGAGGCGGCATATGACCTCGAAGCCTAAAATGACCTGAACGGAATTTAGGGGAAGGTCAGTTATGCCTAGCTCGTTGAAGGCCAAAACAGCCTGAAAGAAGGGGGAAAGAGGAAATCGGAGACAACACTGTTCTACAACCTCGAGATAGTATGCAACCATGCTGGCAGACACATCTAGTACTGCCTGGCTGACTCCAAGAAGAAGAACATGGTCACCGATGTCGTTGAAAGTGGTGTTTTGAGTGTTGAAGACGGCTTGAATGACATGAAGAGCAGCCCAAAATTTCGGATTGGTCGTGTCTCAATATGATTCTTCCTTAGGAGGACCGACGGTGGAAACCATGGTATTGAAATAAAACAATGAAAATAAGGAAGAAGGGAAAAGGAAAAAGGGAAAAGCATAAAGGGTACCTAGAAGAAGGTTAAAAGTTGTCGGAGCCTGAGCAAAAATACACAGAAAGAATTGCAGAGAGAAAGCGGAAAAAATAAAATGATAAAGGATATGAATGGGCGAAAAGGAGAAAAGAAGATAAAGCGGACTAGGGTAGTTAATTTCCTCGAAGGACAGGGCGATTTTTTATAATGATAACAACCTTGGGAGAGAGCAAAAACTACGCAACCAGCGTGCAGAAAACCATCAGAAAGAAACAAGTGGCAGACATCCAGACAGGTAGCATAACTGCCAAATGGCGCATTAATGAAAAGGAAATCTTGTGTTAGTGAGTGGTTTCGAAAACAAAAAAATACCGCCAAAATTCCTAGGAGAGATAGGAAGCAGCTCACAGGGGCGCTACCTGCTCCCTGAGAAACTCAGAGTTAATTGAGAGAAAAACGCAGGCCCAAATAAGCCACTGGCTTTCAGGATGACTTATCCAATCAGACCGTTGGTTGGGATGACTTGAAAATGTATGGGCCTGACGGCCCAATAAGGAGAAAAGGGGAAAATGCGAAGCTTGCTTGCCCATGGACGCTTCCTGGGTGCAGAGGCTGACATGAAGAGGTTTGACAGGTGCTGATGGGAAAGCTCCTAGCCCATCAGCCACGAAACCACATATAACGAGGAAAAGTGTGTGAGACGAGGTGAGATTTTCTTATAAGTTCACCATTCACTTAGATAGGCTTCTACATGGAAATAACGGCTAATCGGAGCAGGCACGACCCTAGGCCTGCCTGCCTAACCTTTTTCTGCCAGTCCTGTAGGTTCAGGTGCATACTGGACTGGTGTGGATCATTGCTAAACATACTACAAATTTTGGTATCAATGCATAAATCGAATTATTTTTAATGAAAGGGTAACTAATGAACATATAAACGTGTTAAAAGTTTGGGCATTGTTAATACCAAAAATTTTAGTATGTCTGATGTTGATCTCGTTCAGCCCAGTATGCACCTAAACCAATAAGACAGGCAGAGAAAAGTCAGGCAGGCAGGCCCAGGGCCGTTCCTGCTCCGACGATCCCGTTAGCCATGAGAGTCATGTAAAGGAGTATCCAAGTGAATAGTTAACTGATTGGAAAAATGTTACCTTGTGTTTAACACTCTTCCTTGTTATATGTGATTTGGTGGTTAATGGGACTGGAGCTATCCCATCATTACCCACGTGCCTTACCTTCTTCATTTCTCTCCCAGGTAATGGCTTTGCCAGACAGGCAGCGTCCCTGGAGAGTAGGCCTTTCATTTGCACTTTTTGATTCCTATTGGGCCGCTCCGGCCCATACATTATCAAGTCTCCCCAGCCAGGGACCTGGTCAGGTAGATAGACCTGCGGGTTGGTGGCTGCATCTGACATCTTCCGTTCATAGCTTCCATGGACCAGAGAGCGTCCCTGGAAATATATGTTGCGCTTTGGTGCCCCTTCTTTGTTTTTTCAATACGCCCACCAACGTATGGTCTTCCTTTATTTAACACACCTATCGACGGTTACGCTACCTGTTCGAATGTCCACCATGTGTCCCATTCTGACAGTTTCCTATACGTTGGCTGCGTGATCTTCACTTTGTCCCTAGGCAGTTATCATTAATTTTTTTTATCGCCATGTCTGTCGAAGAAATTAACTGCTCTTGTCCGATTTTCATCTCCTTTTTTATTTCTTCACCACCCATCCATATTCCTCGTCATTTTCCTTCCATTGTTTCTTTTCTCTGCGATTCCGCCCTCTTGGGTTTTTGGTTCTCCGGCTGCTTTTGCATCCCCTTCCAAGTACCCTTTCTGCTTCCTTCTATCTTCACCCTATTTTGCATCTTCTGTTACCCTGCCAGGCTGCCCCTGGACTATTACCCTACTAGGCTACCTTTGGCCGGGTTATTAACTCTGCCTGTTGTTTTCTTTTTCTTCCTGTTATTGTTTCCTGGCCTAAACTCACTCATTTTTTTTTATTTTTTCCAGAGATGTCTGTAGCTGCCTTTCTTGGGGACCTACTGAGGCTCCCTCGCCAGGCTAAAAGCAGCCACCTAGTTTCTCAAGCCGATGATGCATCTGACATCGTCGATCAGCAGGTGGATGCGATAGATGTCTTCGACACTGACGTCCACAATGACGAGCCTTCTCTGAAAAGGACCCATTGCAGGCTGCAGAGGAGGGAAGAAAGCAGTGGTGCAGGTCCCAGCTTGCCTCTAAGCGCCCTCGCCTCGGAGGAGGTCCCGGAGACTTTGTCGGCCAGCCAACAGGGTCTCGCTCTGTCTACCCGACTTGCTTCAGTCATCCCATTCTTGCCTCCATTTACTCATGCTCATTCGCCCCGGGAGTCCGATCCGGGCCCCCTGTGTCATGCCTCTACGCGGACAGAACTGGTATCCCAGCTGTTGCCTATTCTGTACTTTAATGCCTGGCTGCGCAAGCACTCCTTGAATGTCCCCGGTACCAACTCTCTGGTTAATCGGGCAGCTACCGCCATTCTTGAGGTTTGCCGTGTTTTTCTCTTTATCTAACTTACCTTATTCTTATTATGCTTAGTTGTATTTCTTCCTTCTCCTTGCACCTATGCTCCGCTAGGGCCATGCAGGAAGAGAATGACAGCCTACATGATGAGGTCCCCGAGTTGAAGCGTGGCCTATCCTCCCTACGTTCCCAGGCTCGACGTGTTTCAGAGCTGGAGTATGATCTGGAGCTAGAGAAGGGTGTCTCTGGCTCTCTGCAGAGTTCCTTGAGCCACGCTGAGGCCAAGGTTGTTGAGTTGAGAAACTTTCAGGAGTGGGCCTCCACTCGGGGCTTCATAAGCCTTTATTCCCGCTTAGCACAGAGTAGTAAGGCCTCTGAGCTATTGAGCGGTGCTTTTATGAGGGCTATTGACCTCTACTCCCACACAAAGGATAATGATCAGCTGCGAATCAGCCTGGGTGATGTCTGTATTCAGTTCCGGGAGTACAAATTCACTGAGTACATTAGCCAGCTGCACCCAGGGATTTCATTGGCCGAGCTTAACAGTTGGACCCCCGACAGCACCCCTCGAGAGGTCGATGTGCATTCCTCTAGTGGGACTGAAAAGCTTGATGAACACATTGTGATTCTGATTGAGGAAACTGCTCAGGCTGCCGGTAGCCCTAAGAAGGGTGGTGATGTCAAAAAGGTCATTGTTGGAGGTGCATGCGAGGGAGAAGGTGAAATGGCTGCTGCAATGTTTGTTGACGTGGCTGACAAGGAGAGTGATGCGGTGAAGCTTTTAAGAATGAACATTCATTTTTATTTTTCTTTTTTTGTGTTTAACTTATTCCCCTGCCGAGGGATGGAACACTGAATGTTGATGCTTGTATTTTCCTTTAACAACTTCCTCGTTTTTCTCGTTTAGTTTCTTTTTTCTTCATTTTTCGCTTCCTTACCATCCTTATCTTATTGTGCTGGCTGTTGGGACCAGCACTTAGTTCCTTACCAGCTACTTCGTGCTTCCCTGGCCTTTGTATTGGCCAAAAAATCATTTTCTTTGCCCCATTCATGATACATATCCCACTGTGTTAGCGCGGCAACTTAAGCCTGAATCGAGCATCGTTCAGCACTGAGTTCAGCTAGAAATTCATTTATCTTAACCCTTTTGAGATACAGTCTGCACGTCGCACTGTAAGTCAACGCCAGCATGATAACTTGAGCCTAAATCGGGCATCATCCGGCGCTGGTGCGACCTGAAGTTCATTCATCTTAGCTCATTTGAGATTCAGCATGTACGTTGTGCTGGCACTCAGTGCCAGCACGACAACTTGAGCCTAAATTGGGCTTTGTCCGGCGCTGGGTGCGACCGAACGTTCATTTATCTTAGACCTTTTGAGATTCAGCCTATACGTTGCGTTGGAAGAAAGCGCCGGTGTGGCAACATAGGTTTGAATCGGGCATTGTCCGGCGCTAGGTGCGGCCAGACGTTCATTTATCTTTGCCCTTTTGAGATTCAGCCTGTACGTTGTGCTGTCAAGCAGCGCCAGTGCGGCAACTTGAGCTTGAATTGGGCATCGTCCGATGTTGGGTGTGGCCAGGCATTCATTTATCTTAGCCCCAATGAGATTCAGCCTGTACGTTGCGCTGGCAGTCATCGCCAGCTCGGCAACTAGAGCCTGAATCGGGCATCGTCCGACTCTGGGTGCGGCTGGATGTTCATTCATCTTAGCTCCTTTAAGATTTAGCCTGTATGTTGCACTGGTAGTCAGTGCCAGTTCAGCAACTTGAGCTTGAATTGGGCATCGTCCGATGCCGGGTGCGGTCGGACGTTCATTTATCTTAGCCCTTTGAGATTTAACTTGTACGTTGCACTGGCAGGCAGCGCCAGCGCGGAAACTTGAGCTTGAATCGGGATGCTGGGTGCGACCGAACGTTCATTTATCTTAGTCCTTTGAGATTCAGCCTGTACATTGCGGTGGCAGTCAGCACCAGCGCATCAACTTGAGCCTGAATCGGGTATCGTCCAACGCTGGGTGTGGCTAGGACGTTCATTCATCATGGCCTCTTTGAGATTCAACCTGTACGTTGCGCTGGTAGTCAGCACCGGCAGTCATCACCGATATAGTAATTTGAGCCTTAATCGGGGCATCGTCCAGCACTGGGTGCGGCCGGACGTTCATTCATCTTAGCCCCTTTGAGATTTGGCTTGTACGTTGCACTGGCAATCAGCGACAGCGCGGTAACTTAAGCCTTAATTGGGCATCCTCCAGCTCTAGGTGCGGTCGGACGTTCATTCATCTTAGCCCCTTTGAGATCTAGCATGTACGTTGCACTGGTAGGCAAGGCCAATGCAACAACTTGAGCCTGAATCGGGCATCGTCCGGCGCTGGGTGCGACCGGACGTTCATTTTTCTAAGCCCCTCTGAGATTCAACATGTACGTTACGCTGGCAGTCAGCGCCAGCGTGGTAACTTGAGCCTGAATCGGGAATCGTCTGACATTGAGTACGGCCGAACGTTCATTTATCTTAGCCTTTTGAGATTCAGCCTGTATGTTGCGCCTGCAGTCAGCGCCAGCGCTGCAAATTGAGCCTGAATCAAGCATCGTCCAGCGCTGGGTGCCGCCAGATGTTCATTTATCTTAGCCCCTTTAGGATTCAGTCTGTACGTTGCGCTGGTACTCAGCGCCAGCGTGACAACTTGATCCTGAATTGGGCATCGTTCGGCGCTGGGTGCGGCTGTAAATTCATTTATCTTAGCCTCTTTTGCATACTTCGTTCATTATCATCATTTACGCAAAAGGGAGGGCAAGAAACATAGAGTAGGGTCTCCTCAGGATCATCTTCCTTCCAAAAGTCCAATAAGTTTTATCCCTTTAGGAACCCCATCTCGCCAGCCCGTCAACTTAAACAGCCCAAAAACAATTATCATGAATACATAAATTTACAGCCACTTTAAGCGTAGTACCTTCTCAGGTTTTCCATGTTCCATGTCCTCAGAATCATACTTCCATCCATCGTCTCCAGATTGTATGCTCCATTTCCCAGCACCTCAATCACCTTGTATGGGCCTTCCCATACAGCGTCCAACTTCTTCTGTCCCTGAGCTCGACTCGCTTTATTTTTTTTATCAATGCCAAGTCCCCCCACTTTCAAGGCTCTCTCATGGACTCTTCTGTTGTAGTGTTGTTCCATCCAGGATTTGTATGCCGCCTTTTTCAACGATGCTCTCTCTCTGAGTTCATCCAGGGCTTCCAAGATTTCTCTAACAGCTTCTTTATTTTCTTTCTGGCTCAAAGGTTCTGCCACTCTCCTACTGGGTGTTGCTACTTCTGGGGGAATTATTTCCTTCACTTCGAAGCACAGCCTATATGGGGATTCTCATGTGGCTGTTCTTGGCGTGGTCCTGTATGCCCAAAGTATGCTCATTAATTCTTCTTCCCATTCTCCTTTGGCTTGTCCGAGCCTTATTTTCAGCCCCTAAAAAATCATCATGTTTGTTACTTCCGTCTGCCCATTTGCCTGTGGGTGTGCCACAGACGTGAACTGCTGCCTTATGTTCAACTCCGCACACCATAATTTGAAAGGCCCATGGGCGAACTATTTTTTTGTTGTTGCTCACAATCACTTGGGGGTGCCAAATATGCAAACTATGCTCATCCAGGAAAAAGTTATGATTTTTCTTCCTGTAATGCTTGCAACAGCTTTCGCTTCCACCCATTTAGTGAAATAATCGATTGCCACAATTAAAAATCTCTTCATGCCTACAACTTCAGGGAATGGCTCTGCGATACCGATCCCCCACTTTGCGAAGGCCCATGGTGACCTGATACTAGTCATTCATTCTGCCGGGAGCTTCTCCATTTTTACGTGTTCTTGGCATCTGCGACATTCTTTGGCCTTTTTCTCTGAATCTTCTCTCATAGTTGGTCAATAGTATCCTGCTCTTAATGCTTGCAATTGCCATCATCCTTGCTTCCTGGTGGCTGCCGAAGCTTCCTTTGTGAATTTACCTGAGAATTAATTTTGCTATCTCTGGACTTGTACATCTGAGCCACGACTTCGTATAACCCCTCTTGTACAGCAACCCGTTCCTGATGGAATATTGCAACAACTTTATCCTTATCATTCTTGCCTAATTTTCCCTGGCCGGTAGTTTTTCATGCTCTAGGTAATTGCGAATGGGTGACATCCAATCAGTTGTTGGTCCTTGTATCATCCCTGTCAGTTTCGTGTCTATTGACCTGCATTCCAGCTCCTCGACTAGCAGCGTCTTTGTTAGATATGCATGAGTCAAGGAGGCTAGCTCTCTTAACTCATCTGTTCTTGTATTATGAGACCTTGGGACCCTGGTGATATCAAATTCGTTGAACTCGGCCGCCACACTTCTTACCTTATCCTTGTACTTCATCATCGCTGGTTCCCTAGCTGCGTCCTGTCCATTGTACTGGTTGGCTACCAACATCGAATCTCCATAGGCCTGCAACCTCTTAGCCCCTAGCTTCATTGTTATCTCCATGCCCGCAACCAGAGCTTCATGCTCAGCTTCATTTTTGGAGGTCGGGAACTTGAATCGTAGGGTATAGGTTGATTCCACTCCTTCTGGGTCCGATATTACTAGGCCCGCGCCTACTCCCTCTACTCTGGATGCCCCATGCATGTACAACTTCCATACATTCGTGTCCATGTTCTCGCCCCAGCTCGCAGGTGAGGCTCAACTTCTGATGTAGCCTCTTTCATTTTCTTCTCCTTTGGCATTTCTGCCAAGAAGTCTGCCATCACTGGCCCCTTAATTGCTCTTCTCGAGGGGTACTCGATGGCATGCTCTCCTAACTCAACGGCCCACTTCATTAGCCTCCTTGAACTTTTTGCCTTTGTCAGTATTGCTTTGAGCGGTTGCTTCTTCAGGACCACCACATGATGCGCTTGAAAGTACTACCTCAGCCTTCGTTGCATGGACCAGGGCCAAGGCTTGCTTCTCCTGATTTGTATACCTCTGTTCGGGGCCCTGCAGGGCCCTGCTGACAAAGTATACCGGTCTCTATACCTTGTTTTCTTCCCCAATCAATGCCCGCTCACGACCTCATCACTCGCTACTACATACAAGTATAGGGTTTACCCCTTTCTTGGACTGGTCAGTGTGGGAATATCCTTCAGGTATGTCTTCAATTCTTTGAATGCCTTATCCCGAGGCTTCCCCCATTGAACCGTTCCCTTTTTATCCAGACATCCTTTCAGATTTTTGAAAAATGGGAGTGCCCTTTCAGCTATTTGTGACATAAAATGGTTCATAGCAGCTTGCTTCCCATTTAGACTCTGAATTTCTTTCACCGTGTTTGGCGGTTTCATCTCTAGAATCGCCCTTATCTTTTTGGGGTTCACCCGCAGGCCCTCGTTTGACACCATGTGCCCCAGGAACTTTCCTTCACCCACTCCAAATTGGCATATGGCCGGGTTCAGCTTCATCCCGATCTTCCTGAACTGCAATAGAGTCTCCATGACATCCTCTATGAAAGCTTCATATTGGCTGCTTTTTATCACCATGTCATCTACATACACCTCCAGGTTCCTCCAAATATGTGGAATACTTTGTCCACCACCCTTTGATATGTTGCCCCGACATTTCTTATGCCAAAAGGCATCATTCGATAACCGAAAACCCCTTTCTCTGTGATGAAAGCAGTTTTCTCCACATCACTTTCCAACATAGAAATCTAGTGGTAGCCCTTGTATGCATCCAATTGGATAGTTGGTAAGAGAGTTTACCTTTTGGTCAATGACCAGCAAGGGGTAGCAATCCTTCGGGTAGGCCTTGTTCAGGTTTGTGTAGTCTACACACATCCTCCAAATGTCGTCCGCTTTCTTAACCAACACTGGGTTTGCTAGCCACGTTGGGTAAGGTACTTCTTCCAAGATCCTTGCTGCCACTAGTTGGTCCACTTCTTTGTTGACCGCTTCATTTCTCTCCCTGCATAATATCCTCCGTTTCCGCTTGACTGGCCTGCAAGACGGGTCCACCTTCACCTCATGATAGCCTACGTCATTCGAATCCCTGTTATATTCTCCGTCTTCCAGGAAAAAGCTCACCTATTTTCCTCCAGGACCTTTATCAGTTGGTCTTTATGATGGCGTATATGTCCGTCACCGTGGCGGCTGCTCTTTCCCTTTCGTCGGGGGTGTTCTCTCTCTGTTTTTTTTAGGCTTGTCAACTTTCTCAGCCCTGGCCACCTAATTTCCTTTATCTCACCTTCGCTCCCTGTCGGGGCTCTTTTCCCTGCCCCAATTGTCCTGCTGTTTGCGGTATCCCCATACTTATTCTTGCCCTGGTAGGTGGCCCTGTTATGCTCTTTTGTGCTCTTCGCTAGATGCGCTAGCTCTCACCTCTAAACTAAATTCTCTTTGTTGTAACTTAGGTGAATGTAGTCATTCGTGTCATGGCCATGGTCATCATGGTAATCACAAAACTGAGACTTATCTCTCTTTCTTGGTAGTATCCTTATCTTAGGCGGAGCATCCAGGATGCTTTTTCCTAAGTACAAGGCGAAAATATCCCTGGGGGTTTTGATTAGTTTGGTGAATGCTCTCTCTGACCTGTTGAACCTGCTGGACATCGGTCTGTTCCCTGTTCAATCTACCCCTGTTTTCTTCATCATTCCCTTTGAGCTATCCTTGTCAGCCCTGCGCTGACTATGACCTCCCGATGCTTCCTTTTTCCTTTTATCAGCCAGGTATGCCCTGTAGAAATTTCCAACTCTCCTCATCAACTCATCAACAGTGATTGATGGGTCTACAATGTAGTCTCGCAACAACAACTCGTGTGTAAGGCCGTTCACAAAGGTGTCAATGAGGAACTGGCTGCTCCTTAACTCTACCTGGTTCGCTTTATCGTTGAACCTCTCCAGTATGCCAACAACGTTTCCATCTGCTTTTGTCGAATGACCAGCAGCTCCGACCTCGTCTTCTGAAACTTCTTCTTTTGCATGAAGTGGGTTAAAAAAATTTCCTCCAGCTGGCAAAAACTGTCTATCGTCTAATCCTCCAAATTCCTGAAATATACCCTGGTCGCCGTTGTTAGTATGGTCACGAACACTTTGTACCATATAGCTTGCGGAATTGAAAAAGTGGCCATGTTGGTACAAAAAGTGTGCAGATGGTCCTCTGGGTCCTCCTCGCCATTGTACTGACCCAGGTTCATTAGTATTTTTAGCTTTGGGTCTGCCATGAACAACTGTATCTGCCTGGTGAACGGCGAGCCTCTGGCTTGGGTCTGTCTGGCTGAGCCTTCATGTGTTTCTCTTTATGGTGCTTTTCGCCCAGCCTGCTTCCTGTTCTTATGGGGTGGCACATGACCCTATTTCTATTCATGGTCTGCCATTGTTTCCTCGATTCCGCCTGGTTTCTTTTACATCAGTGAGTCCGTGCTTCTCACTGCCCCTCTCGCTTCCCTTTGGACCGTTTGGGACACCTTCTCTCTTCCAGTGGGCGCTTCAAAATCTCCCCGTTGCTATGGGAAAAGCTTCATTTGGCGCATGTCATGTCCCCTCCATCGGGGCTATTTATCCTCCATTTTTTAAAAATTGTTCATCATCTCTCTTTGAGATGCAATTATTGTTTTAAGAATATCTGAATTGTTCAACACCTCCTCCGCCGTGCGGATTTGATTACTCTCCCATGCCGGTGTCAGCGTCGGGGCAGGCTTATCCCCCTGTTATATGTCCTCCATCATCACCTGGTTGTACAGGCTGCCTGGTTTCCATGCCTCAATTTTCTTCGAGTTGCGTGGATGTTCAATGTTTTTGCGAATCCCCAGAGACGGCGCCAATGTTAATACCAAAATTTGTAGTATATCTGATGTTGATCTCCTTCAACCCAATATGCACCTGAACCTACAAGACAGGCAGAGAAAAGTCAGGCAGGCAGGCCCAGGGCCGTGCCTACTCCGACGATCCCGTTAGCCATGGGAGTTATGTAGAGGAGTATCCAAGTGCATAGGTGACTGATTGGAAAACTGTTACCTCATGTCTAACACTCTTCCTTGTTATATGCGATTTGGTGGTTGATGGGAATGGAGCTATCCCATCATTACCCATGTGACGTACCTTCTTCATTTCTCTCTCCTGTAACGGCCCTGCCAGACAGGCAGCGTCCCTGGAGAGTAGGCATTTCATTTACACTTTTTTATACCTATTGGGCCGCTCCAGCCCATACATTATCAGGAATCCACAAAATAATTTTAAATTTGAAATTCACATTTCAGCACCGGTATTTGAAATGCTACACCGGTGCTAGTATGAGGCGAAGGGAACAGAATTGTTCAAATATTCTGAAACCAAATGGTGGGAATATGAAAACATCCTGGCACCAGTATGTTATCAAATAGCACCGGTTGTTAAACCGGTGCTCAACACTTAGAAAA
>JAULKM010112723.1:0-22619 GCA_032355605.1 Rubia tinctorum
TTTAGCTAGAAAACATAATTGAATTAACAATCAAAAGTATAAAAATAAATAATGAAAATTGTCTGAATAAAAATACTGAAAAGCTCCAAAACCAAATATTGTTCTGCGCAAATGGATTGTTTATGCGTGTATTTTTGCCCTCTTTGTACGATTGAAAAATAGTCTCCAAAAATTACTATAGCCCAAAAGATTTCCTTACCTATTTAAAATTCAAATAGATAAACACAAAATTCTCTCATACAATTTAGGAGTCTTCAAATCAATCTAGATTCTTTTCCAACTACATTTTGACTTGCCATAATTTCAGCCTGAATAATCCATCGGTTCTCCAATATCTTCATATTTTTCTCCTCTTCCATCTTCAAGTACAAATGGTGACTTCCTTCATGTTTCCGGAATACTGGTCGGTATGGGCATACCGACCACAAACTGTAGCAACTTAACAATTCAGCCTCTAAATCTCTAAACTGCAGTGACATTCCAAATAATATAAATATCCAAGAATTTACACAACATTTCAGCTCAATAACAACCCAAAATACATGGTGAAATCAACCCAATCAATTAACACTTCTAACTTGATATTGTGAGATATTGATATTTCAACTTCTAACACTAATTATCAATTGAGATCTTCACATTTATTGTGTAGTTGATGAATGAATTGAATAGTACAACTAGTTCTTGTTTGTGTGTTAATTTCTTGCTAAATATTGAGGGTGAAATCTATATGTCTTCCCTCTTTGTTAATCGAGCCGACTAGAAGCGTTTATTGTATGTCGATCACCGTACTCGTTCTTAGGAGATTCAAATTTACTATTTACGTGTTTCTCACTTGTAGGACATCGTCGGACAAATTAGATCTATCGTAACACTTTCTTTACAACACTTATTTTAAAAGTTACAATAGTTTATAAAGTGTTACTTACAACTTTGAAAAGTGTTACATAAATATTAAAAGGTGTTACCTAAATTTTAAAAAATGTTACATTATATTTAATGTAACATCACCTAAAGTAATACTTGTAAAAGTGTTACAATAGGTTAAAGTGTTACAATAGCACCTAAAGTAACACTTTTATAAGTATTACCTTAGACGATGTTACATTAGACTAGTGTAACATTTTTAAAATTTAGATAACACTTATGTAACACTTTTCAAAAGTTTAACTAACACTTTATAAGGTATTGTAACATTTTAAATAAGTGTTGTAAGGAAAGTGTTACGTTAACATTAATTTGAAGTAGTCACCGCTAAGTTGCCGGAGAAGGTCCAAAAATCATCTCCGCCATCAAACACCCGAGTGCCCAGATGTCCGCTGCCATCGACTGATCACCTCCGTTGACCATCCCCGGCAACATGAGCAACGGCGTCCTCCTCAACTCACACCCCAAACTTTACCCCTTCTTTTCACCAACCCTTTTTGCCAATTCGATAACCGGAATTCTCAACCTTACTTTCCAACAGGCCGCCGGAAGCTTTACTTATCATACTCCAAGAACAAGTTGTACAGATTTGGCCACCCGCCACCACCGCCAGAAGCTTTACTTCTTGGTTTTTCTGGTGTCTGTTAGAGTCAATTTTCAAAGAATGAGGAAGCAGCAATGATTGCATCAAATTTTCTGCATTGAAAACTGTGTTTCTAATGTTTGAAACCAATTTGTTATGAACGAAGCAGATGCCTTCTAGCAACCATATTTCGTGGATTTTTATGACTTTTTCGCCTTTTAAAAATGATTTGGTATATGCTAACATGATTACCAGCAGTGAAGTTGTAGTTTGATCTGTTTTTAATCGCCTGTTGCTTGAACTAGTAATCTGATGCACTTCTCCCTGAGCAGTTGGGGACCTGAATCACTTGATTTCTGCTACAATGAATGGCCGGGGTTATCTTCTTCCTTCACTTCCCCGGTCAACTAAACTCAGATCTAAGAAAGATGGCCGTCAAATTGATTCCATTCCCCAGGCTGCACTTATTTATGGTTGGGTTTCATCCACTCACATCTCGTGGATCACAGCACTACAGAGCCCGCGGCGAGAGAAAAATAGAATCAGATAGGAGAAAAATAGTGTTGCAGAGGGAAATGCAGTCAGCGGAGGGAAGTGTCGCGTCGGAGCTGCTCGAACCAAAGAAAACAAGCAGGCGGCGGGAGAAAAAATAGAGCAGGCAGCACTGCTCGAGAAGGAGAAAAGGAGAAAAGGAGAAAAGAAAAGGAGAAAGAAAAAAGGAAAGAAAAGGAGAAAAGAAAAAGGAAAGTGAGAAATTACTACTTTACCCTTAAAATTGACATTTTGACTAACACTTAATATTTTGACCGGGCGGAAGGACCAAGACTCTGTAGTTTTGTTAGTTAAGGGACCAAAAGTGTCCAAAAAAAAGATGAGGGGATAAAAGGGGATGATGGAGGGAGTTCAACGGCCTCCCAAATCGTGTCCTATAAGAAATAATATTACCGTATGTGTTATTGTTGAATTCGTGGCTACAAGTAGTTTCTAAAAAGCAACTTTTTATTTCCATTACTATGCGTAGTTAAACATACTAGTTGTCAAACATGTATCTCAAACAGTGTGCAATAATTGAAGGATAATTTGGACTCGGATAGAGGAAGTATTGCATTGTCCTATTATTAATATTAGTACAAAAATATCCTTTTGGCTGTTGAATATTAATTAATTTAGCCATTTTATATACTCGCTCTGTCCTAATATAAGATGCACACTTATTATTTAACAGTTAATACTATCAAACATTGACTGCATATTTGAATAGATAGATAAACAATAGTATTGTCTTATGTGATATTGTTGAATTTGCCGTTATAAGTAGTTTCTAAATATCGAATTTTTATTTTTCGACATTATACGTAATTAAACATATTAACAGTCAAATACGTTCTTTAAAAATTGTGAAAAATATTCTTTGCAACTTGGTGGGACGGAGGGAGTACTAATTATTGTGTTCCTAAGTAAAATAATTAATTGTTTAAGAGCCAAAGCTCTATACCTTATCTCTATGAAAACCCTACTTCTTTTTCCTATTCAATCTTTTCTCCCATCTTCTTATCAAAGGGAGATGGGATAGTAGTAAATTTTCAATTGAGATTCTTTGAGCGTTTTATTATGGAATGAGTATGAATTTATCTCCATACACTAGTACTGTTCTTCGACCTGATAGACTAGATTGTTGTGTTCATGATGATCACTCAATTTAGTTGATCGTGCTGATGTTTTGTTCTCTATCGGGTTGTACATATCGTGTATTCATAATTTTGTTAGTATTTTTTATTAGAGTTTCCAATAATTTGAATGAGTTAGATATGTGTTTTTAAGGTGTTTACGATTTGGACAACAAAGATCGTGCTTTTGATCAAGTGGTGTTACAATTCTTGAAAATCCCTGTTTGGCGAAGTGGTTAATGTAGGATATGCTCCTCTTTGCCAAGTGGTCATGATTTTTTGAGAAAACCAAGTTAATATTAGAATGTCGATATTACAGTTTTAAACTTTTTATTGGATCACTTATATGTAATACTACAGTCGACCAGTCTAATTGACATATTATATTGATATCCTTGCAATAGATTACTATTGTTTGAGACTAGTTGAGTTGGATGTCAATTCCACTTATATTAATCATTGCTGGACATTTTTCAACACCTATAAATGATTATTAAAAATAAAAAGAAGTGTCCCTAAGTGGAAATGCAGTCAATACACAATGGTGCAGTTGAGTAGAGAAAGTGTTGACTTCTCGTTTTGATATGCTATATGGAAATAATAATATTCAAATCATAATGATACTTGGATTCGAAACCCTATAGATGTTGGGTTTGAGACCCAATATATTTTTAAATAGTTGGACCCTCATTCAATAGGCCTATTTGGCTCATCACCCAAAGACTATTCTAATTATAGTCAAACCCTACTACTTGCCTCACAAGCAAACATAATCATAACCCTGGTTAGTCACATCACATTTGGTTGACACACACACACACACATATACACACACACACACACACATATATATATACACACACACACACGTATAACCTATTTGCACTCTCCATTCACTATTCATAGTATATTCTCAAACACTTTTGGCTGACTTTATTGCCAGAGCATTTTCCCCTTGGAATACTCCAGTTTTTTTTGTAGGTTACGGCTAAGGAATCGATGGTGCTACTCAACGTGTTCCAAACACATTAATTGGCACATCCGGTGGGGATATGTTAAGTCAGAACATCATTTTCTTGGTTTATGTATGATTCTACAAGCAATACATAATGTAGGAGCAAATGACCGAAGAGCTGGAATCTGGAGCCAGTGAATAAGTACAGTCACTGTACCGAAGAAGAACAAGAAGGACCGGGAAAATGGTTGATCCCGGATCTCAGCCTGCTAGAGTAAATCACATCGAAAATATTGAGCGGGCAAAACTTGGCTACGCTGGTGTTAGGGTAACTAACGTGGGAGCGACATGATCTTCAAGGTAGCCAGAGGTTAGAATCAAACCTTGGATGAAGGGTACAAATTCAACAAATTGTACATCAAATCCTATGTTAAATCTGCGGGTGGAGATCAATGAACAATTCCTTGAGGCTTCAACTGATTCCCTGGTAGAGGTCTGTGAGAGGGCCATCCATTTGAATCGTAGCACAAGAAATGTAGGGCCTCAATTGCAACCAAATTTGTCCTAGAGAATACAAACTCTCATTGTTGCGGGGTACTAGATCACACCCCTATCGATACCTCACAATAGGCCAAATCAGCCATCGATCGGGATTCTTGCTTCGATGATTCTTATTTTTCTAACAACACCTCAATCCTTAATTTTACCTAGGGTATCCTATCCAGATGACCCAAGGGGTGAGATCCAAGCTTGTCCACAGCCCTCTTTCCCAAAATATAGGCAGAGAATGGCTTATTCGATGCTAGCTTCATTGCCTCCCTATCTGAACCTAGATTCATTCCATGTGTTGATGTGTTCTGGATGATCGTACATGGGATATGATATGCTGAATCAGCCATGCTCATCAATGGATGATCTAGTGCCCCAATCTGGCTATTCGGTGCAGTCACCCTATTCCCATCCTTTGATGGTAGGATCCTTGCCACACTACGGCCACATGGCCCACCAGTCGTTATACCAGTTCCCTCCTGTTTATGCTTCTCAACTGTCGCACCAACATATAGACCTTGAATAGGGAGTTGAATAGATTGTTTGTCCCTTCAGGACAGGTTCCTGGATATCCCTTCGATCCTTGTATTATGCCCACTCGATGGCCGGTTGACATGAAGCCCTTGGAGGGGATCCCTACATATAGGAATGGAAATGAGGCGGGGGGATGCTAATTATGGTCCCTTCATACACATGTCCATCTGAAAATTTCATACCTATACCCACCCCATCACCCATAGCGAGTACAACATTAAAATTTATCCCCGCCCCATCAGGTTTTACATAACCCCCATCTCTCACTTTGATCTTCCTACCCACTTTAAACCCATTGTTCCCATCCCACTTAGGCTCTGTTTGTAATAGTTGTGCTTATAAGTAAAACTGACTTATTTTGAAAGCAGGGGGAGACCAGTTTATGCTTTTTCCCAAAAAATAACTTATGTTTTTAAAATAAGCGGTTTTTCAGCACTTTATCAAACACTAAAAAATATTTTGTTTATAAAAAAAATGGCACATAAGCTCTTCCAAACAAAGCCTTATACTATCAAAAATACCTAAAATTTGCTTTAAAATAATGAGGGTTGCATACAAATGTACCCTATATACTTCAATAAGTGCACATATAACCCTGAGATAATTTTTAGTTCAACAACAACCCTAAATATTTTACATAAGTGAAAATATAACCCAAGAGACTATATTCTAGTATTGATTGGCCATTTCTGGCCACTGGCTAACGAAAAATGACCTAAATGCCCTTTCAACCTAATACAAAATTTTGAAAGACAAAAATGTCATTTGCCCTGTCGTTATTCTACCACCACCACTACTGCTCCACCACCTTCGCTACCGCATCACCGCCAAGCCACCACCACTGCTTCACAACCTTCGTTACCGCATCGCCGCCAAGCCACCACCACTACTCTACCACCTTCGCTACCGCATCGTCGCCAAGCCACCACCACCCCTTCCAGTTAACCCCTGCCACTACCTCCACCCTACCTGCATGATATCATGAGATTCGCCTCTGCAATGCCATGAATAGCTTTCTCTACTTCGAACAGATCCACCTTGCCTTCCTTTATTTCGAGATACGACTTTGAAAATCCATAAATGGTGCCCTAAACCCAAAATCCAAAATGCCATGAACGATGAAGCCATGAACGATGGAGCCATGAACGATGCCCTAAACCCCAAATACGCAAAGCCATTGACGACGCCATAAACCCAAAATCCACAACACCATGAGTGGCGACACCGTCCACAACCACATCTTCTTCAGCGGCGGTGGCCTGCACCAGTTCTCTCACCACTTCAACTCTGGCGCTGGAAGCGGCCGCTTAGGATGATTAGGCAAAAGTTGGTAAGGGCACATCCGACAAACAAGATGTTTAAGTCATTCGCGAAGGAGTTGAGCAAGTTGCAGGGTGGAAGAATAGAAAAATGAAAGAGGAATAAGATTAGGGCTTCATGGGGTATGAAGGTAATATCAATACTTTATTTTATTTTATTTTTTACAGAGGGATAAAATGGTCTTTCCACCAAATTCCGGCCTATATATGCTGTAATGGGTTCATTTGCCCTTATACTTACTATCTAGGGTTTTATTTTCACTTTTAATTATCAAAAAGTTATATTTGCACTTATGTGAATTAGATAGGGTTATATATATATATCCAAGTTTCTCAAATAATAATTTTAATTGTTAAAATTTAATAATTATTTACATAAATTATTATAGGTAAGATAAGATATATCCATTACGGATAAATATTAGACTATTATATATCATGTTAATATGGACATAACAGGTATAGTTTGGGGGATGGGACGGGTGTGAACTAATATCCAAGCCCGACCCACTACCCATGACATGTATTATTTTCATACCCATACCCACCCATCCCCACCAAAACTACCTTCATATCCGCCCTATTGGAGTGAATGCAGGGAAGAACTTTACAAAAAAATTGCCCCATTGCCATCCCTACCTACGTAAAGTGGGGATTCAGAACCCAGGGAGTTCATACAAACCTTTCTCAAACTTATGACTTCTCAATACTTTAATGATAAACTGACATGCAAGCTCGTGGGAAGTTACCTTCGAGGGAAGGCCCACAAATGGTTTTAAAATCTAGGACATTGCTCGTTACACTCTTACATGGATTTTGGTAAGACGTTGTTGAGTCAATTCTTCTAGAAGAAATGGTTCACCAAAACCATGAATTTTGTGCATATGTTGCTTGTCATAGAACCCCTGAAATTCTTAGTTATGGAGCAACATATTTCTCATAGTGATTAAACTGGTAATCATTTACTGTCACATACATATGACGTTTCTCATCTGTAAATGAGGTTCATAAATAATGTGATGAGGTTCTACTTAAGTTTAGTTTAACACATAATCATAACGTTTTCAATCTAACATTAAACAGCTACTTCAACACAACAATTTCATGTTTGTACAGAACATATTAAAACGGGGTGAGAATTTGATGTCTTGGAGCCAAATTCATTTGCACTTGAAATCTTCCTTTCAATTTACTATTTTGATCTTTTGCTTCTTCTCTTGTCTTTGTATGTTCAGAATTAAGGACAGCTGGTGCAAGTTTGCTTTCTGCTTTAGTCGTTGTGTTGGTTTCTGAAACTGTATGGTTACGTCGTTGATAGTGGTTGCATTTTTGTCAAAGGATTCTTCCAAAAATAATAATTTTGTTTCAATGTTTCCTTCACTTTGTAGTACCAAATTGTAGAATTTCCTTGTCTTACATAGATGCCATGGGATTTTGAATCTCAGTTTTGGTGCCTAGCAATTAAAGATACGTATAAAGCCATTGCAGCTGGGAAGAACATCAGTATTCAAACTGCAAACATCACTGCTTAAAATAATAACCTCATTCATAATTCTAGAAACATCACCAGAAGTATAAAAAGTTTCAGATATTGATTGTACTACAATTTAATTTAGAAAAAAATCATCTAGAACTCAATTAATATTGACAGATTTCATTACAAGCATTGTGCCTGATATCTTTATTTCATTGTTCTAGATTTTTATTGTTGCCATCTTAGTCCATGTCAAGCTTATGTAGTCGTCTGAGAATCTTGTTTTGTTGAACAAGTAACGTACACGTAGGCTATGGCTGTAAAGGAACCATACTTCTCCAAAGTGTTTGTAAACATGTCACTTTTGCCTGCTAAGTTGGTGCTGGCTTTGTGTATAGATTCGATTCTGGTTTTCAAGTACTGTTTTCGTGCATTAATTTATAAATGCACAAGGTTCCTCCGTTCATTCCCAGATATGCTCTCGATTCCATTTCGATATCCCACTGCATCTTGAAATCTTTGTAGGTTTAGTGTGTGTAGATTCTTGCTGCGTGTTTGAGGATTGTTGTATCTTCTTCTTCATCTCTTGGTTTTACTTTGGAATGGTATAACTCATTTTTTTCTTCTTCCAGTTAGGGATTGTGGCACTGAAGATATGATAAATTTGATGAGCATTGTAGTCTTTGATACTTTGAAGCTAACAACAGTATTGGTTCTCTTCTTTAAGAAAACAATGTCCTAGCTGAGAAGTAGCTATTTCTTGTGGTTGTGGACCATTTATCTTGCAGTGCGTACAGTTACTTGAACCAAGCATGATCTTGTAGTTAATATTTTTGATCATTTGTGCCCATTATTTCTTGAATTCGTTCTCATCCGTGGAGAATGTTAAGCATCTGTATTCAGAATTGCTCCTCAAATTCCCATAGTGGTTCATGGATTTTTTTTTCCAGATGCCACATACAAAGCCTATGGCTTTTGTTGGGGGTATACATTCCATTCAAATTGCGACGTAAGCATCAAATTATTATAGACATAAATAGTCGGATGCCATATTTGTCAAATATCGTCCGTAGGTTGAAAAACATAAGCAAAAAAAAATCTCATACCATATTATTATTATTTAGACATCAACAAAAAGATAAGATACTATCAGTTGCAAGGTTGAGAAACATCAACGGGAAAAAGAAAAACCCCATGCCATATTCTTCACACATCAACAAAAAGACAGGAAACTTCATCCAAGTTTATTAAAAAAGATAATTGAACTATAATAATCCCAAATCAACTGGAAAGATATCAAAATCATGTAGAATTTTCTTAATATTTACAGAAAATTAGGCAACCTCACGGAGTATTTGTTATACACTTATATACCTTTTATGAAAAGAAAGATAAATGAATGAGCCCTATACCTTATATATGGCCTTTGTCATGGCTTCGTCCTGATCTTTGAAGATGGTGTTAGGCTCATTTTCCCCCATAGACTTCTGGAATGTTTTCAGCAACCACACAAATGTTTGTTCAATTTCGTTTTTGATGAAGGCACATCCAAACATCGCGTTCATTATGTGATGTTTAGGACCGACAAATGAAGCACATATGATGTTGTATCTGTTGGTTAGATATTTTTTACCGAAAACTAATAAATCACCATGTATCTTGAAATCCTTAACCATCATAGAATCCCTCCCGAGTAGTGCAAACATTCTTCCCCCGTTGTCGAGATTCACCCTAAAAGAAAGCCTTTTTTGTACTTTTTGTGAGAAAGTTGATTTGTTTTGAGCATCTCAAGCTTCTATTTGTTTCATTTTAAGTTTGCTCACATAGTTGATGTGCCCCTTATGGTGTATCCGATTAAGTTCTTCACCGTCAACTTCATTTACCATATATTTGTACCCATCAGCTAGTTTCAGTACAACTTATTCCATCGCTTTGATTGCTCTTTCCTTTTCCAGGACTATTTTCCTTTCATTTCAATGTAGATGTTTCCATTGAGGACTTTTTAGTTCATGGTTGTGAGTTACACATGTTGATAGACTGTGTACATGCCGTCTTCGATCAACTTTATTAATAGCTAAACTCTACCACATGTTTTTGTTAGAAATAATTCCTTCATATTTCTGATGTTATTCTGAACTGTAGGAGTTACAAACTTGTTTTTTTGTTTTTCCTTCAAAAGAATATGTAAAGTATTTACCATTCCGTTTGTTGTTACTTGTCCTGCGTGTTTTTTATTTTCGTATACTAAAACCTCTTGCTTTGGAGCAGAGGTATACGTTTTCTAACTATTTCCATTTTGTTGCGGTTACTCCTTCCAAGAAATTGTAAACATCTATGTGTTGGATTTCATCACCTGCACCCGTTTATAAACATCAACAGAATAGTAGTGAACCTAATAATCTATATATAAACCTCAGCAGAAAAGAAGAAGAAGCAACCTAATGCCTTATTATTAACACCTCTACAAAAAGAACAACAACCTCATGCCATTTATTAATACCTCAACAAAAAGAACGACAACCTCAACTTCATGTTTACAAAACATCAGTAGGAAAAATAATAACCTCATGCCATATCCTTCACACACCATCGGGAAAAACATAAATATATTTCCCTATTATTCATAAATCATTAGGAAAGATAGGAACCTCATGCTATATTCTTCACACATCAACAAAAAAAAACAAGGAGCATCATTCATATGAACTGAAATATCAATTGAATAGATGCTAACCTCATGCTTTACATATAAAAATATCAGAGAAACAAGTATCATCGTATTATGGTAAAATTATGTAGATCTATGTAGTAACATAGGAATACAAACATCAATTGAACAGTAGTTAACCTCATACTTTATATAAAAACATCAACAGAGATGCAAGAAGCCTCATATTATGATATAGCTTTTCATATCAAGGATTCCTAGTCTCAGCTTAATGTAGTAACATTCCAATACAAACACCCACTAAATAGTAGTTAACCTCATTCTACATATATAAACATCAGCAGATAAATAAGAAACCTCATATTTTGATTTAATTTTGAAAATCATGTACTACTACTCTTAGTTGAATGTAGTTTATCTTTTATTTGTGGAATTTCATGCTCTTTATGGTGACAATTTTCATCACTTTCCTCGGATGTTATGTTAAGTTACTGATTCATGTGTAGCTTCATATTGCTCGCCGATTGTGTTTTTCATGCATCTCAAATAATCACTACGTCATTTACATTCCATTCATCTCAACGCTGAAAAATTGAATCAGATTTGAGCTCAAATTTTCTTACCTTGTTGAATCTTCATCTTGTTCGTGTGTTGGGGCTTCGATTAATTCTTCATTCGTGCTCATGGCGAATAATTCCCTCCATTCTGCCTTTGGCTATCGGCATTAATCGGTTTTCTTTCCTGATTGCAGGGATTCTTTAGTTTTTGTTTATTTTATTAAGAGCTCTAATGTTGCGGTGGAGTTTCTAGAGCTTTGATTTTCATGATACATGGAACTCTATTTTTCTGGATTTTTTTGTGCGCTTTAGCGCTGGCTCTAGGGCTAACCTTGGGTTTATGAGACACAGGGATCAGTCTCGAATGTTTCATCGAATGTGGATTGCAGGGCATAGGCGTCACTATCGCTGGTCTATTCTTTAGCATATTTGGCTTGAAGGATTGCCACTGATTCTTTTTCAAGTGATTCCAATTAAGATGTTTATTCATTCCGAGCCAAAAAATGTTGGGATTGAACAATGGTGTAAAATATGAACGGTTAATTTTGTTGATCATAGTTGGGTACAATATATAGGGCTATACAGCAAGTACTCATGGAATATAATACTATCTATACAAGAAAGAAATATTCACAGAATATCACAAAATTGTCTCCTTCTCACTCTTCCTCAAGTTGAAGCATGTGGATCACAGATGCCAACTTGCCGAGAAGATTATGAACTCCTGTCGTTCGAGAGCTTTAGTAAACAAATTCGCAGGTTGGCTAGAAGTGCGAATATGATGAGTAACCACTTTACCAGAATGAACCAAATCACAAAAAAATGACAGCCAATCTCAATGTGTTTTATACGTTCATGAAACACGGGATTGGCGGTAATATAAAAGGTTGTCCGACTATCACTGTATAAACGCATAGGAGAAGAGTGTCCTACACCTAAATACCGTAGAAGGGACTTACACCAAAGAAACTCACAATAAGAAACTTCCATAGCTAGTACTCTGCTTCAGCTGAAGACCGAGAAACAGTTGGCTGCTTCTTTATCTTCAAAGAAATAGGAGACTCTCCAAACATCACAAAATATCCTGTCAACAAACGAAGAGTAATAGGGCAAGCCGCCTAATCAGAATCACTAAATACAGTAAGCTAGAGCAAGCTCTTATTCGAAAGAAATAGACCTTGACCTGGATTACTCTTCAGAAAATGCAGAACCTGCAATGCAGCCTGCCAATGTGTCACACGCAGATTCTCCATAATTTGCGCTAGGGTGTGTATCGAATAACTGAGCTTCAGACAAGTGATAGTGAGATAAATAAGCTTACAAACAAGAAGACGGTATTGTACATGATCGTCTAAGGCAGGAATATCCGCACGAGCTAGATTGTGCTATTGTTCCATCGAAAAATCAGTAGGTTTAGCCGCCAACAACCAGTGTTTGTAAAGATGTCCAACGCATATTTCCACTGACACGAACACATGCCATTAGGTCTCCGAACTATCTTAATCCCTAAGAAATACTTCATAGCACCATGATCCTTCATGTGAAAATGGGTACAAAGATACTTCTTGAATTCAGCTATTAGAGCCGGAAAAGAACTAGCGATAATAAGATCATCAACATAGACCAAAATATGGAGAGAAATACCATCACACAAGTAAGTAAACAACGAGTAATCTTCTTTACTCTGAACAAATCCAAAGAAGCAGTGAGTAGCAGTAATTTTAGCAAACCAATTATGTGTTGCCTGCCAAGGACCATAGAGAGATTTGCGATGCTTGCAAACTAGACTAGATGCAAGAAGATAGTAGTCAGGAGGTAGCCTCATTCATACCTCCTCATAAATATCGTCATGAAAAAAGTCAGTATGTACGTCTGTCTGATGAAGATTCGAGACTCGAATAACACCAACTACCAAGAAGAGATGATACGAACCCATCTTGGAAAAATGAGCAAATGACTCAGTAAAATCAGTACCCTTAATATCATAAATTCCAATAACAACCAACCGAGCCTTGTAAAGCTTGATAGAACCCTCAGACTCTTACTTGGTTTGGAACACCCATTTGCTTTAAATAGAATGCTTTCCAAGTGTTATTGGTTAAAAATCCAAAGTATTATTCCTCTAGAGTGCATCTATCTTTTCTGTCATTTCCGCACACCAATGAGAGTGGCGAGAAGCCTCAGAATACATAATAAGGTCAGACCCATCTGTAACTACAGCTAAAAATTTAGAATATGAAACCATTTTTTTACAAGAAAGATAATTAGCAATAGGGTAACGAGTACCCAAGGACAATGCAGTAGGAGATAAGAGAGCAACATGAGGGAGGGGGTTAAGCCTCAAGTGGTAGTGCAGACATAATCCTTCAATTTAAACACTGGCTGAAGATGACGATGACAATTACTGGGAGGATGAGTGGGCCGTAGAGAAGAGATTTTTTGGCCTTAGAATCAGACAATAACAGTGGCTCTAGGCGTGACTCGGGTGGAGCTGAGTGTAATTCGGGAATAGTTAACCATTGCTCGGGAAGTTTTAATCGTGGCTAAAACCGAGGCTTGGGGGGAGCCAACTATGGCCCAATTGGAGCTGGTTGCGACTCGATCAGAGCTGGTCGTGACTTGATCAGAGCTGGTCGTGGCTCAGACGGTGACAACGACTCTAATACTTGCGGCGAAAAGTTATCGTAGGTAGCAGGCAGCAACGATTGCACCAAGCCATCAAGTGCATTCATGTCAGCAACAAGTGCATACAGAAAACACTCTTTATAGAAAACAACATCTCGGCTATTAAACATAGTACGAGACTCCAATTCATAAACATGCCAAGCTTTCTTGTCAACTGGATAGCCTAGAAAGACACATTAGCGACTTCTGGATGTAAACTTATTACACAACTTTGGAAGCTGGGAAACAAAGCACAAGTAGCCGAACATCTAGAGATGGTTGTAGCCTGGTACACGACCATGAAGATGTTGATTTGGAGAATAACTATCTCATAACGGTGTTAGAGTCCAATTGATCAGGTAGGTGGCAGTAAGTATGCATTCTCCTCAGATATCGATGGGCAGATGAGCATGGAAACAAAGAGATCGATCCACGTTAAGGATGTGGTGGTGCTTTCATTCAACTCGCCCATTTTCCATGACTTGTAGAAACTAGAAGTCTCAAACCGAACTCTTTTCTCCAAAAAAAGATTTGAGAGGCAGAAATTCAGTTCCATTGTAAGCCCGAACCCATTGAACAGGACAGCGAAACTGTGTTTGAACAAGGGCAAAAAATTCCTTCATCTTCACAGGTACTTGAGACTTTGAAACTAACGAATAAACTCAAACATCTCCGGAATAATCATCAATTATGGTTTAAAATGAACTCCACTAGAAGATGGTGAGCCATAAGGCCCCCAAACATCACAATGTATAAGTTTAAACAAACGACCAGCCTTGGTAATAATTGAAGGAAAGTTACTTTTAGATTGTATAGACCGATGAAAAATGGATCAAGGATAATTTTTACTCAATTCACTATGACTTATAGCAATAAATGGGATAGAAGACAGCACCGAAGAAAATGGATGTCCAAAACACAGATGCCATAAATCAGACGAAGACACAACGGCGACAACGAACAAAGATGAATGCGAAGATGATGGATCTTCCAGTCTACGCATCCAATAAATCCCTCATTGTTGATAACCCGCGCCAATCATTATCCTCGTGCTGATATTCTGTAATAAGCACATATAAAAAAAGAAGTAAAAGTAGACATTTTAAAGCAGCAGTTAACTTGGAAAATGAAAAAAGTTACAGCGTAATTCTGGAATAAACAAAACACAAGAAACAAAAATATATCTAAGCTATAAATTTGTGTGTTGTGCGGAAGTAGAAATAGATCCATCAGGAAGAATGACATCAACATTATCAGCAGGCTCAAGATCATGTAGAAGATCTTTGGCATCGGTCATTCGATATGAAGCTCCTGTGTCAAGAATCCATGGTTAAGTGGGCTTACATGTGAAGAAACATACTTCACTAGTCCTTGGAACGGGCGGGGTTGAAATTTGTCCGATCAGCATTGAAGAGGACAAAAATGGCATTGCCCGGCGGTGGAGTCTCTGCAGTTGTGGGTTGAGCTGCACTGGTGAACGACGCTCCAGGAGGGACCTGGGTCTGCGGGTTTTGAGCTTTCAGTCCGGATCTGAGAAGTCTATTCTCGACAAACCAGTTCAGATAACCAATGCTGCAAAAAAAATATGTGGTGTTTTTGTGGCCCTTACAGTTACATTGAGTATACCAGAAGCCTTCCCGATCAACAACTGTGGCCGGGGATTTACCCGGAGTGGCAGTGGCTGGCTTCATAGCAACAACCGGCATCAATCGATGGGCCGCAAAGACCATGGTATCCCGAGTTGATTCACGGGCATTGATAGCAGTCTTGTAATGCTACTCATGAATCACAAGTGAGTAAACACGACTAAGAGGTGGCAAAGGATCTTGCGCAAGAACATGAGAACGAAGAGTGTTATAGCCATCATGGAGACTAATGAGAAATTTATGAACCATCTGATTCTCATGCTTAATAATGGCACAACAGCTCGGGCAAGATGAATTGAGATGGCAACACCAACAGCTCCGGCGTCAGTGATGTATATGGTCAGGCGTCAGCTCTGAGGTGGAGAACCAGAGCGTTGGCAATGACGGGAACAACGAGCACGACCAGATCGTTGGCGCCGAGATCTTCGAAGTCAACTTAATTGTAGAGATCCATGGTTGTGCGGGAACAGAGCAGCAGCGACAGCGATGCATGAAGGAGATTTGGGTGGCGACGCTTGAAAAAGGAAAAAGGAAAAAGGAAAAAGGAAAAAGGAAAAAGGAAGAGGGCGAAAGTTTTTAGGGGTTAAGAAAATTTAGGCTTTTAAGACTTTTACCTCTGATACCATCTATACAAGAAAGAAATATTCACAGAACAAAATTACCAAAAAATTATATTCAAAGAGTTAAAAATCAAATATAATATAAATTTAAGATCAAAGAAATATACTAAATTTTAAATTGAATAGTTCAATATCATATTAAAACACTAAAATACACATAAAATTATAATAATTGAACATCAAATAAAAACACTAAATAATCAAAGTGAAATAGTTAAACATTAAATTATAATACAAAAAATACTAATCAAATAAAAAAATAAAAATATACATCCAATTAAAATAGTTAAATATCAAATGAAATACTTAAAATGCATCAAATTAATATATATATAAACGTCAAATACAAAAATTATAATTAAGATCAAATAAAATCAAATATTTATAAAATCAAATAAAAAATAAAGACATCAAATTAAATTAATCAACATCAAATAAGCACCCATATATAAATAAAATTAAAATACTAATGTACACATCAACTATTAATTCGCTTTGTCTCTCTGTTCTAAAACTCTCCTCCTTCTTTCTAGCATATCCGCCTGGAAATTGACTGATAACGGCTGCTTTAAAATTCACCATATCTAACCATCTGAACTCATCCACTGCGCTTTGCCTCGACCACCGCTCTGCCGCTATGGCGGCTACCACCCAGAACACTACTACCACCACCACTATTCACTCTTTTGCACAAACAACTGCTCAACTCTTCCCACCCAATTGTTACCTCATTACCCTCGATTTCTAACCTAAATCCGATCACTCAACACAAATGGGAACTATCTTGCCTGTATTCTCCAGAAGAAATTGACAAGTTTCCTAGCCCATACAAGAATGCTCTAATAAGAAACTTCCCAAAAGGCATACCAACTATGGAAAAGATTGAAGCTGATTTCCAAACAATTGGCTTCTCAGGTAAGTTCCAAATTGGTGCTATTGATTTCAAAACATCCTTATCAGATTGTTAGATTAAAAGTGTTTGGTCTCTTAATGTTAATACAATGAGAATATTGAGATGGACCCCTGATTTTAAACCAAATACTGAGTCTTCTATTGTTCTAGTATGGGTTACCATTAAGAATGTGCCACTATACTATTATAATACGGATTCTATTTAGGCTATTGGTAATCAGATAGGGATTTTTATGAAAATGGATCTTGCCACTGAAAAACTAACCAGGCCTTCTGCTCTTAAAATATGCATAGAACGGGACCTCTAGTCCCTCATTCCCTCCCATATCAGGCTAGGTTCAGTTCAAGATAATGATAAATATAATCTGGAATTTGAGAACTTACCTTCATATTGTAATCACTGCAAGAAGATTGGCCATGAGCTCTCAAAATGTAGAATCCTGCAGCCCAAAAACCTTCCCAAACCCATCTTGAAACCAATAAATATAACTAATCAACCACCCACCACATCTGGTATCTTTATCTCTCGGAAACAACATGAAGCTATTGTTCAGGATAACAACCTCCCAACTCTGAATCAGTTAAATATCCTCAATAATGCTTAACCTATTTCCAACTCTAAAAATCAGCCAAACTCTCCTATTAATGGCCACCTACCCAATCTCCCTATTAATCTCTCAGATGAACCTAGTCTTAGAAAGAATCTCCTAATTAATGTAACCACTGATAAACTGGAGAATTATGCTTCTATCTCTCAAGAGGTGTTAATCTCTGATATATCAGTATATACTGAACTTGATTTACTTGATAACTCTTTGCTGAATCAACTGAAGGCTGACAAGACCTATCATAGTCCACAATCCAAAGATGACTTATCAGGTATGCCTCTTAACCTTTCAGATGAAATAGATACTAACCATCCCCACAAACCCTCTCTCAGGAGGAGTCCCATAGTTGAGATTTTTTTTTTTGCAAAACTTGGTGAACTGGACACTGAACTAATCTCTGATCAAAACACCGAAGAGCTACTGCAGGAGCAGGTAAGTCAATATGAGTCAACATGAAACCTGAGAAGACTAGGAAGATAACTCTTTTTAACACAATGAATCAATTGAATCTAAGATCATCTTCAAAATGAAAGTATTCCAATTTAGATGTCTAACATGACCAATAATGTTAAATGACTAGTTTGGAACTTAAGAAGAATTGACACTTCGTTGGACAAACTAAAAAAGCTAATTATAATTCATGGAATCTCTCTCCTTTGTATCATTGAACCCAAACATGACTCTAATCAGGGTGATACTTACAAGATTAAATTGAACTTCCAATATTGCCACTGCTTCCAACTGAATAACATATGGCTGTTTTGGGATTCAGGTTTTAGGATTGATATTATTAATTAATCATATTAGTTTATCCATGCTAAGAAACATATTTCTTCTTTCCAAAAAGAGATGATTTATATTTTATTACATGCTTCTACTTCCATAGATATCAGGAAATCCCTATGGAATGCCTTGGCACCAGATAATAATGCATGTAACATTTTCATTGGTGATTTTAATACTATGAATTTTGTCATCGAATATAAAAGGGCCTCATTCACCCAATATGAATAGCATTAAACATTTCTCTAATTTCATTGATAGGAACCAATTGAAGGAAATTTTCACAGTAGGCAATACTTTTACTTGTCTAATTTTAGGAAAAAACCTACCCTGGAAAGACTGGGTAGAAGCCTCTATTGTGATGAATGGTGATCTAATTTTTCTAATAGCTCAATCCACACCTTGAACAAACACATTTCTGACCACTGTTCTATGCTACCTACCATTGGAAGTAACATAGAAACCTTCCCAAAACCTTTTAGATTTCTTAATGTGTGGTTAACTAGAACTGATCTAAGTAACATCATTAAAATTGACTGGGAAAAACCACTTAGGGAAACGGACATGATCAGACTATCCCTAAAGCTTAAAAGACTCAAAATATCACTCAAAACTTGGAACATAGATGTGTTTGGAGATATTAATAGAAATATCAAAAAAAGCAGAAAAGGATGTGCTTGCTTAGGAACTCATTTATGAGACAACTAACTCTACCCCTGACCTCATAGAATTAAAATTGAGAAATCTTTTGGAATCAAAAAGCCAATATTAAATGGCTATAAAATGGTTATGAAAATAAAAAATGAAATTCATGCATCAGTTAAAGAGAGAAAATCCAAATAATGCATAACTAAGATTAAATCCTCTAGTGGCATTTGGTTAGATAATCTATTGGAAATTGAAACTGACGCTGTAACTTTCTTTTCCAACTTATTATCTGATGACTTGGATTCCTCCTCTCTCACTTTTAAGGACCACATCCTTAGCCGGATTCCTATTTGCATTACGGATGCTGATAACCTAATGTTACTGACTAAGCATGGCCTTGGGGAAGTAAAAAAAAGTTGTTTTTTCTCTTAATCTCAATCGATCTATTGATCCAGATGGGTTCACATATGCTTTCTTTAAGAAATATGGGACATAATTGCACAAGATATTTTAGCTGCTGTGATTGAATTCATGAAAGGAGAAAAAATCCCCCTCCCCTTGGTATCTCTAGTACCTGGATTGATTGCAGATTACAGACCGATTAGCCTATCTAATTTCATTAATAATGTTTTCTCTAAAATTATTAATGAAAGGTTGATCACAATGCCCATAATTATTTCTGACAATCAATCCGCTTTTATGAAGGAAAGAGATATTGCAGATAATGTCATATATATATAGGAGATGTCCACATTTCTTAACTCTAAACAAACTAGCCCTAATTGCATTATTAATTTAGATCTAACCAAAGAGTTTGACAGAGTTAATTGGAACTTCCGGTCCTCTATCCTTAAAAAATGGTTTCCATTGTAATTTCATCAACATCATTTTAAATAACCTGTCTTCTTCTTATTTTTTCTATCCTCATTAATGGCAGACCAGCTGGATTTTTTAAAGCTACAAGGGGAATTAAGCAAGGAGATCCCCTTTCTCCTTGTTTATTCAACATTTTCTCTGAAGATTTTACTAGAAGCCTTAAATTCATTTTCTCTAATGGAAAACTAACACATTTCAAACTTCCTAGAGGAGCTAACCCCGTGTCCCATCTAACATATGCCGATGATATAGTTATTTCTTATAGATTAATAGGCCTACTGTCATTAGATTTAAAGTTTTCTTGTATTTTTGAAGTTACCTCTGGTTAGAAAATCAATTATGAGAAGAGTAACTTCTACATTAGTAAGACTGCTAAACCTGCCAACATTTATCTGGTCAGATCTAAACTAGGGATGATCCAAAGTAATTTTTTCCTTTCACTTATTTAGGATTCCCAATCTTCATAGGTAGGACAAAATCATCTTATTTCGTACTACTTTTTGAAATGTATGATATAAAACTTTAAAAAATGGAAAAAAAATAAGTTGATTAGCATGGCTAGAAAAATGATCTTGATTCAATCTGTTATGTTTTCAATTCCCCAACATTTATAGGCAGTGTTTAAGCCACAAGATCATGTTCTGTAAACTCCGATGAGAAAATTAAATAAATGTTTCTAGGGGGGAAATTAATCTTGAGGAAAAAGAGTGTGGAAAAGTTGGGACAAACTATGGTGTCATAAATTGGAGAATGGTCAAGGTTTGAGGGATTTTTCAAAAACAATTCAAGCTTATTCTCTGAAATTATGGTGGAACTGTCAATTGGGAAACACTCTGGTCCCAATTTCTCTGGTCTATTCCTGAATCTAAAAGAAACTCACCTAAATGGAAGATGATTGTGGAGTTTAATCACATTGCAGGTCAAACTCCAGAATCATTCATGGTTCTGGTAAAGCCAATGATTTACCTCAAATTGGACTGGTCATGGGACGTTACAGGACCTTTGTGCTCATTATAACCGGAATATTGACACATATTTATCCATTTCCGACTTCATTGATCAGAAAACTATTCTGATTCCTCAACTTCATTTCTTGCCCACCAACATTCTGATTTTTTTGCAGGAAACAAAGATTGATCAATCAAAGGAGGACAGACTGTTTTGGACTCCCTCTCTAAATGGACTTTTCACCCTCAAATATGTGTATGGAACTATAGATGAAAGAAAAACAAGTCTGAAATCACTCAAACAGATTTGGCACCCCAAAATTCCCCAAAAAAAAATCTCAATCTTTATGTGGAAACTTTCGAATGCTATCTTGCCATTTGATATCATTATTTTCTTGAATATATCTATTGATTCGAAATGCCCTTGGTGCTTGAACTGTGACTCTTTATCACATTTGTTTAATGACTGCAAAGTGGCGTCACATTTCTTTCACAATCTAATGAATCTGAACTGCCCACATTTTCTATCTATTTGAGACGGGCTCTATTTCTTTTGAACTTCATCTGGGTTCTAAAAACCCCATACAAACCTGATTAGGATGATCCCATCATTTACTGATATTTATGGAAGGCGAGAAATAAATTTCTGTTTGATAAACTGAAACCCCTGACAAGTGCCATGATTTAGTCAATCAAACATGATTTCATGAATCAAATTGCCCCAGTAAAAATAGCTATCCTGGGAACACTTGGACTCTACTGCAATTAGCCTCGTTAAATTGGATAAATGTGGAACTCCAGTACTGAGTGATTTCGTCAATCAGATGCTATTCAGTTTGTTTTTGTTGCAAATTGCAGGTACCTCTGATGGAAAAATTCAGCTTCTCACCAAGTTCAGGAATGGATCTACCACCAAACCAAAAGACCCGAGTGATGAGATATAAAAAAATGTCATTTATTATATTTTTATTAGTTTAGTATTTTCTTAGGAGGTCAATACTATACTCTTTTTCCCATTGGGTTTTTCAATGAGGTAGTGTCATCATTTTAGTTTATTTTTATTATTATTAATGAAGTCATAAACTCGGCCACGTTGGCTTAGAAGAGTTTTGGTAATATTTTAACTAGTGTTTAGAATATTCAATTTTATTTTGATTAGATTTAGATTTGGTAAAATTAGATAAAGTAATAATTTTCAGGATTACTATAGCCGAGATTAGCATGAAGATTGCGTTGCATGGATGACGAATTGCATGGAGAAGATTGCTTCTTGCTTCTTGGTAAGGAATTCAATATAAGGATATTTGCTATAAGGATCAATATGCACGGCCAAATCAATATACACGGCCAGAAGAAGAATAATTACTTCAAGGAGGCACGGCCAGATTTGTCAAGATTAGAAGTTTAGTTAAATTCCTTGTTTAATTCCATTAGTGCACGGCTGTGGAATTAGAATATCATTAGGATTTGATTTTTGGTATTTTAGTTAGATATGGTTTTAGCTTCTTAAAACTGGCATAAAATTTGATTCTGATTCTGATTGTGATTAGGGTTTTCATTTGGCTGAAATTCTCCTCTATTTAAAGGGAGGGCAGCCGAGAATTTACACACACATTATTTATCAGATATATTCAGACTTTTGAGACATTCTCATTATCTTCATTGTTGCTTAAACCTGCGGG
>JAULKM010112739.1:0-22618 GCA_032355605.1 Rubia tinctorum
ATAGAGTCTTACTACATGGGTTTGGAAGCTTCAAACAATTGCTCCCAAGTGATAAGTTTAGCTAACACAAATCATACCAACATTCATATACAAATTCATACATAAACAAAGAGAGAAATGAAGAACTAGGGTTTAAAATGGAGGATTATCGGCCAAGAGAAGTAGGGGAATGAAGATAAAGAAGGGGTATTTATAGTCCCCCAAAAAGGTAAGAATAATGGTTAAGGTAGGGTTCCAGGCACGCGGGTGATGCATCAGTCCGGGCGGAGCTGGCTCAGATGGTTGGACATCGTGCGCGAGATGCTGGGCGCGGGAGCGTGCGCGCAGGCAAGGAGCGGCGGCTCGGTGATGCGGGCGCTGGGGCTCGCGGAAGCTCGAGCGATGGGGCACTGGCCGCGCGGGAGCGTGCGCGCGGGCAAGGAGCGGTCTCGCAGTTACACGGGCGCTGGGCTGCGAGCACGCGGGCGTTGGGGCTGGCCTCTTGATTTCCAGCCGGGGGCTCATTTTCCTCTTGGTGCATGCCCGACTTTCTTCACCCGGATGGCCGATCTCCGGTTGATCGCCACGGGTGAACCGTTGATCCAATTCGGGAGTTCTTGTAGTCGATTTGATAGTGCTCGAGAAGACGAATCCAATGGTCCCACCTTTAGAGGTTGTTTCTTCTTGGATTTTCCCGAAACTCTGTTAAAATGTCAGGATCATAATTCATCTAATTTTTTGTTTTCCTTCTCCGGCCCTTTTATCTTCTACCACGTTTTGACTCGTGACCTGAATCTTCCACCATCCTTCCGAATGGCCTTCAATTAAATTATCCAACGCGCTTACGAGCAATCTACAAATTAAGCTTACAAAAAGGAATCTAGATGCTCGTAAGGACCAAAAATCCATTAAACTCAAACTAGGTTGCAAATTGAAGTATTTAGATACGAAAACCGAAAACGGTTATCTAAACCCGTTATGATGTAAAGCTACCTAAATCTAGCAATCTTCCAACAAAAAGATAACAAAAGAGATGTTAAATGCTTTGGAAAATACATGCATTTGACGTCTCATCATCCACAGAGATACTAGATTTAGAGGTTTAGTTTTACACAACTCACAATCGGGCATCAGTCTGATTGTGTGTCGGAAATAGTCAATGCTTAAGAATACATAATTGTGGGGGGGGGGGGGGATTGTGTCTAACAACCTACTAATAACGCAAACAGAGAGATGAAAACAATAATTAACTATAGTCTTGGGAGTATTTGCCTAACATGACTGATCAATGAATTTGATCCTAGATTCTATTACATGTCAGACGTATAAACCTATCTTATGCCTACATCACATAGTGAGGATTATGGTTAAGAATAACAATGTCTGTGACACAAAGGTTTGTCTTCCCTCAAGAACTATCCGACCGCCCCGTAATTAGGAAATGCGATCCGATTGACCCTTTCGATACAGCAAATCATTCCCCTCCATCTCACTACTGATGATAATACTCCCGTGCGTAAAGGATCTCAGTCTTGATTAGGTTGCAACCATTAGATACGAGAGTAAGGTGGGAGGTCATCGTCGTACCTCAGTGCTTCTTAAGTACAATTAAGCAGATAGTGGCGAATCGGGTCACCTATGAAAAATATAAATTTTCCTAATGATTCATGCATATAAGGTGGATAAAAACCTATCTATAAATATATATATATATATATAGATAGATAGATAAAATAAATTAAGGAATGGGGGGTTGGTTGGTTTTCCAAAATTATGAAAGTGAAAACTAGACAATTAGCAATCAAAGGTAATTATGCTAATCATACAACAAACTACTAAAAGATGATAAAATCAACAATGACAAAACTTTGGGGGCAATTGATTCCCACTTCCATACCTCTTATAGATCATATAACCATTCACTCATTCCATCACATTCATTACCTATGGTGAATGTTTTCACTTTCATTTTAAAGATAATCATTCCTTTTTTCTTAATAGTAATTCACAAAAGCAATTAGCGACTATTTTCAAACCTCATTAATGAACACTTAAGACAAACAATGCCTAAAGGTATTTCATCAATGGTATCATACACAAAAATCATAGATTTGATAACAACTACATGCATTCTACCAAATGCCTAGTAATTTAACTAAACAGATGATTTATTAGATTTAAGCTAGAACCGTCAACATTCAAGATTCAACATTTTAGTACTACCTTAGGATAAATATGGTAACAATCCACATTAACATACTCAAACAAGCCAACATAATAATCACAAACACATACAAATAGGTAGATCTAAGAAATCTCACAAAACAAACATTAATTCATGAATACAAATACAAGCCCCAAGTAAATTAACTACTCCATAAGCATTGAACCCAAATATTTCATTGGATTCAATACCTTTCGGAAAAATAAAAATAAAGAGAATAAGAATAAGAATAAGAGAAAAATTCCAGATAGAAGGTTGAGCTCCTTTCTCTCTCTACCCCACTCTTTAAGTATAAAAATGAGCATGAACTTAAATCCTAGTACACATAGGTCCATATATATAGTAGTAGGGAATTGGACATTGAAAAAGGCCCAAAATAGGCCTAAGAACCCTAGCAGCCGCAATTGGTTCGACCATTGGAAAATAGCACTGGTCATGTAGGGTCGTGCTGGCATGGGATGCATAGCATGGAACGGCCCATGTTGGCTCGTGCTGGCACGGGTCACCTGATCTGGCACATGCCACCTTTTGGGTCCTTGTTTTTGAACTTTTAATTGCACGCCCCGTGTTGTTTGGCACGGCCTCTCAGCTGGAAGGACTTTTTGAACATTGAATAGCGTGGGTCATTTATTTTTTACACCCCATAGGGTGGTCTTCACATTTGGAACTTGAAACGATGCAGACCGTGTGAAACTAGCTCGTCTGCATCCACACTTAGCCATTGGAGTGAATCTGGGGATACAGGTAGCACCATCGACATTGTTCATGCCAAGGGGTTGTGGCACGGCCTGTGTTGGATGGAAATTTCCTTTTTAGCCATCCATGGCACTAGTCGTGCTATATAGGTTTAGCTCGTGTCGGTGCTTCATGACGGCCAGTCGGCCGGTTGGCTGATTCGGCTGGATGACTTCATTCTCCGTTTTTGGACTTTTTGAACTTCGACTCTTCCTTTTCTGGCTCAATTACATCTACTACCAAACTTTAAGTCCATGGTCTTCTATCTACTACCATCCTCGCAAATGGCCTTTGATATCTTCTGCCATTCTTGTGAATAGCCTTCAAATATCATATACCATCCTCGTTGATTGCCTTCTACAAAATGATGTCAAAATACTCAAGAGCAACCTAATAATAATCTCACGAAGGAAAATCTAGGTGCTCATGAATACAAAGTGTCCATTAGATTCAATTAAATCAATAAAACTCAGGTTTTAGATAAGGAAACAAAAAATGGTTGTCTAAACCCTTTGTAGTGTAAACCTAACTAAAACAACTAATTAACCAAGTGAACCATTATAACAAATGTGCCAAATTTATTGGTTAATGCATGCATAAAGGTGCACATCATTGCTCGTCTCCAATGCTAGTTGTCCTCAACCTGTCTGTGATCTTCCTCATGTCATGATGCAGCAAACCCATATCCATCCTCAAGTAATGCAGTTGGTCATCCACCCTGTCAAATCTACACATTGTCTCCCCCGGGTAGAAGTCCAACTGAGCACCCAACTGAGTGACATCCTGTTTAATACCGAAAATAGAGTCTCCCCAAGCCTACATCCACTCTAGCTGATGTTTAGGTAACCCATAACACATTTCATAGGACGATGCATACTGGAAACCCTGAGAACCATGCTCCAAGAATGGGCTGAATGACTGGTGATGTGATAGAATGGAGATGCTACGCTAGTGTAGCTCGAACCCAATGGTGGTCCTCTGTTTCTATGCTTACTAGACTTTTGAAAATAATCACCATGAGGGTGTAGTTACTCCTGTGTCAACTATGGCTAGTGGACTGGTAAGCCTCCTACTGAATATTGATTAGCTCTTGATAAGTTGGTGGCGGCACATACTGATGCTCAACTGGAGGTGGTGGCGTAAACATCGGAAGTGGTAGGAATTGAGGTTCAGCTACTGGTGGAACAAATTGAGGTGGTGAATGGAACTGTAGTTTCTCAATGTGGGGAGACTGTGCTGGCTGTACGGGGATCTGATCCTCATCCATCATAACTTGATCATTCACATCTCCCTGCTCATCATCATGCTCATCCCGGGGGCCTCCCACTATTATATGTGCACTCTCATCGAGCTCTATTATAAGATCCTGCATCTTGAAAGTTCTCGATAGTTTGGTCTTTTTGGACTGGAGAAGTCTCGCAAAGTTGGCACCTTTATAGCATTAGTAAGTCAACCTAGCCTGTAGATGTATCGTCTTCACCTCTGCCAAGGCTACATAAGTGAGGGTACATGGGGAAATCTGGTTCTCCTGCATATCATTGATGACTGGTAGGTGAAAGTGAGCAACTAGGAGCTATATCATTCCCTAATTTCTATATTCCCCGATAGCCCCCAGGAAAGATGATAGCCCTGGCTGACGAATAATGCAAGTGACATCAGTGCCGTGTATGCTAAGACTTGCTATTTTGGGACAATATTAGAAATTTGTGAGCATGATTACGTGACTATACGAGTGTCCGTATTTAAGTGTTTGTGGGTATATGTACATGATGGTCAAAGAACGGGGCCAATGGGATTCACACTTGTAGATCGAAGTCGGATCGGTTGGAGACACGATCCTTTCATATTGGTCGCACAAGTTCATCAAGTTTTTTATGTGAAATATCTCATTGACCCTAGATGGGAGATTGTTTTATAAGCTAAACGAGCATCCCTAGATGGGAGATTGCTCAAAATGGTGTGATTTGGAGTTCTGACGATGACATTGTGCTAGAAGAGGATGACTCAACCATGTCTACTTATTTAGGTCGCACGGATCATAAATAAGGTATTTTGGTAGATGGACATGGGAAGATCAAGAAGAAGAGAAGGAGAAAGAAAAAGAAGCAAACAAGGAAGAAAAGGAAGTTTTTTTCTTTTTTAGTTAAATACCACCAGTTATGGTGGGGGGTTTGGCAGACCCCTACCGCATTTAATTTTTTTTTAAGTACAAATAAAGAGGGGGATGTAATACCTTATCTTGAAAAAGGACATAGATGATTAGCTTTTAAATTTCATGATCCTAACAAATATATGAAGCTGAAGATAAGCTAATCAATGGAATAAATACAATATGCATTTTAGAGATCCTTTTCTAAGCTATCTAAAATATGGAAAAGATTGAGCGTCCAGATCAATCATCCTCTTAAGATTTGATGGCTAACCTACAAAAACTTAATTAATGTTTACATTTTTTGAGCTTGCTATTTTTACAAGAGAATCTATAACTCAATTAGCTTCTCTTGGAATGTGGTCGATGGAATACTGGAATTCTTCAATCTTCTTCCTGTGCCACACATAAAATTTCTGCATCTCCAAGGGATCTTATATTGTCGACAAACCATTTTTAGCAATAGCATAGAGTCGGTTTCTATTTCCAACTTTGAAATACCTTATTTCTCAGCCATTTCAAGTCCATATAACAAAGTTTGTGCCTCTGCTTCAAGACTTTTACATTCTCTTACAAACTTATTAGAAAAAGAAATATGCAATCCATTCTTATCCATAATTATCATACCTGCTCCAGAATTACCATTGATCAAGGATGAATCATTTATATAAGTTTAAAAGATTCCAGTGGTGGTTTCCATGACATAATTTTTTTTTAGGGTCTTTTCAATTCTGATACGCAGCTGTTTAGGGATACTTGAATTCAAGTTCTATATTGCCTGTATTTCCTTTTCCATAAGAAAATCATTTACAATGATTAGAATCTGCCTTTTAATTCTTTCCAAATTAGGTTTTTGCTTATTTTAATGAAAATTATTCCTTCCACACACGATGAACCAGACCCTAAAGTCTGGAAATATTCTTATCATATCAGTAAACAATGTATGATGAAACTTTTGATTCCAGTAGAAGAAGTATCTATCCCAAAGAAAATAGCAGTTTGGTGAGGAGATGCTAAAAGAAGAGTCTATGTTAGTTCACATTTCTTGAATGATTATGCAATTACTGAAAATGTGATGTATAGTCTCAAATTCAGATTTGCAAAAGCAACAAATTGATGGTAAATTGAAGGAAAAATATTCTAAGATATCTGACAAAGCTAAAAGCCTATTTAAGACTCTCCAATTTAGTACACTATTTTTTGGGGGTTGTAGATTAGACAAAAAATGTTTAAATGATTGCACTTAAATTTTTTTTAGGGTCCTAGTTGCTCATAAGCTGACTTCACAGTGAAATCTCCATTTTCAATTAACTTCTAGATGATGCTATCATTATAATTTGGATATAGGGGGACTTTAGGTTGTATTAGAGAGAGTATTTCAATTGGAAAACTTTCTTTTAAAGTTCCCACAATTTCATTTTGATTGTTAGAAAATTCTAATATTGTTAAACTTGGGAAAGGTAATTCATTATCTTCATCCAAAAGTTGACTCAAAGGACCAATTTTGGACCAATTTGCATGCCAAAAGAAGGAAGTTCCATTCCCAATTTGTACGAAAGAATTTTCGATACCTATGTGGTGTATTTCTTTTATTCTTTTCCATGTCTTGGCCTTTTTAGAATTTTCTGGCATTGACCATATTATCTGAGCCCAAAGAGAGTGACCTAATTGAAGCTTCAATCACAATTTGATAAAAAAAACTTAGTCATTGTATGAAGACTAGTTAATCCTAATCCATTTTCTTCTTTTGGATAGCAAATTTTTTTATATGACTTCCAAACTCTTCTGTTTTGTTGTTTTGGATCTGTTGAGTTCCATAAAAATTTGCTAAATATTTTATGAATCTTATCAATAGTGCCCAATGGTGGTTTCAGCACTGTAAGGATATGGACAGGGATTGTGGCAAAGACATGTTTAATTAGAGTTAATTTTCCAGCCTGAGATAGATTTTTATTTAACCAAGAATTTATTCTTAGGTTTATGAAGTCTGATATTCTTTGATATAAGCTTTTTTTGTTCCTTCCTGTGGAAATTGGACATCCAAGGTATTTAAAAGGTAGAGAACCAGCAATCGTTTGTGTTTCTGATTTTATAATTGCTGTGATTCTTGGTTCTGTTTTTTGGACAAATAAAATGATGATTTCAAGGCTTAATTATCATGTTTGCATTAACTTTGGAGGGATTTACAAGTTTGGAACTCTCTCAGATCTATTGGTTATCTTATTTTCTTTAGTTGGTTTGGCCAGGTAATTACGTATTCACAACCATGGCGGATTTAAATTTGTTGGACTATAAGCAACATAATTGAAAATTATGGAAAAATTCATAAATATGAAGTTAGACGTCCGATAACACAAAATGTGATTTGCAACAAAGATAAACATCTTAATCATCCTAATCATCCTAAAAATTAATCCTGAAAACTAATACCAAATATCTTAATGACACAAAGGGCCATATGACATTATCACTATCAAACTGAGAATGCCCTTGAAGAGTGGGATCTAGATGAAGATGCAAATTGATGCCCAAACACACGCCGTCAACTCTTCAACTTCCACAAGCGCTCTCTCAAGTGGAAAATTTTGCTACCCATCCATTTTTAGCAATGTTTTAAGCCTCTAATTAATACTAGGTCTGATTTCTCTGCACCACGGAAATAACATCATTTAGATTATAATGCACAACTATAATGAAATATTTGACATAACAAAAAATATACCTTCTTCTATTATAGGCCTCTTGCTATGCTTAATTGCGTCGCAACTCTTGTGGCACCATTTGTGCTCAAAAGCACCCACTTCTTCTTTGAAAAATGTTTCTTGTCAAACTATTTAATTGAATTTTCTTCCCCGTGGAATGACATCCCTTATACGCTCCTCAAAACTAAGGTAATTAAGTACCCATAGGGGAGACTCATAATCATCTTCTTCGAAGAGGCAACCCACATCATGTGTTTAAATATATCCATCCCCGGATTGATTCTCTTACCCTCAATGATATAGTAGAAAATCATAAGAGTAGTAGATGTGGGTTCAGTGATATCTTACCCTCTATATATCATCTCATATACAATCCTTTGATCTATTGTGAGATGTACAAGATTAAAGGACTGAGGCCTTCCAAGATCATGGGTATTCTTCAAAAATACCTCATGCTACACTCAAATGAGTCAATATTTGGGGGATCGGTATCTAGAGTCCATTTCTCCCTATGATATACATCATCTAAAGGGCCTTCTATGTCCGTCTATAAAAATCCTCCATACCCTTATAAGGGCACTTTAGAAAACCATTAATAATCCATGGGTTTAAGTCTACATCAAAACTGTTGGCCCTGGTTTTAAAACCCCGTCTTCAATCTCACGTAGATTAGAATAAAATTGACAGACCTTGTCAAACTATGACGCTTCATTCAAAGTCAATAGACGTAGAACATGTTGTCCATCAAATTTCAATACGAGGTTTGCAAAACCTATACTATAGTACACATTTAAATCCAAAATGTAACAATCTAGCATCATAGCACCCAATATCAATGCATTGTATCCAGTATTGGAAGGAAGTGATATAAACCTCACGAACACCGGAGTGCAAGAGGTCCAAGATGATTTCGAGCTGCAACTCCTGCCATTGTTAGCAACTCCTGCCATTGTTTGGATTTTGTGCCCCCTCCATTTGATGAAACCATTGTTTGGATTTAGTGGGTTAAGAGAAATTTGACAATATTAGATATTTTTTCATAGTTTCACCCCCTAAAGAACAATCTATGCTTTTCAATTTTGGGATTTTCATCACAGATTCCCATTTTATTTTATATAGTATATCAAGTTAATTAGTAAATCGGCTCTTTTATTTAAAAAGGCAATTTAAAGTTCTGAGTCTGGAAGAGTGTTGCATCCTCAATTTCAAAGGTCCAAATTTAAAGTTCAGAACTCATAATTGATTTTTCATATGAAAATCGATGGATGCATTTTTTTTCCAGAAGCAGAACAAAAACTGCATCAGAGCTTGGAACTAAAGTTCCCGGCTCAGAACTCCATAGTCTAAGCTATTCCAAAATAGTGTATGACATAGTTACGACTTAGAAACATATTCTGGAAAAATTTGTATAGGAAAGAACAAGTTCTGGACTTGAAACATATTTTGGCATTATGGTACATATCCGATGTCCATTATGTGAAACTTGATCGCATCAAAGATATTTCAATACGACCTACAACCTTTCAAAACCTTTGATCATCATCCGATTACACGGACTTGAAGTCAGGCATGTTTGCCTCATATCCGAGGTCAATGTGTAGACCTGAAGATGCAATAAACTTGGCGTGGCTAGCTTCATCAGTTGCAACCTTCGCGTTAACGACACTAATGCTCGCTCGTAAGCACGCCATATACCTACTAATTGTCTTTTTCAAAGAACTCCTGCCACCTAATAAATTAACCTAAAAACATTGAATACAATTGTTAACATAGTAACTAAGAATCAATAAATGTGTAAAATAAAAAAAATAGGGAAAGTTTTGACTAAACTTACGGGATGAAGATGCCTCGGCCATTTGCATAGATGATTCCCTTCCTCTCTTTCCACCCTTTCTAGCAGACCCTAGGATAGCACGGTACTCATACTTGTTATCAAAACCCAATAGCAAGAGTTTGTGCTCAAACCAACCAGCATCTTAGTACTCGTTGTGCAACTGTCTGTCCACGAGCGTAACTCCCCATTTCTTAATCAAATCCATGATCAAACCTCCATACGAGAGATTTTTCTTTTACCTGCCACCACCTTAACCAATTAATTCACTATTGTGTACCCCGACTTAATTATAATTCCCTCCATTTCTTAATCAAAGCCATGATCAAACCTCAATACGAGAGATTTTTCTTTTTACCTGCCACCACCTTAATCATAATTCCCTCCATCACATAATTGAATATGATCAAATTCCCTATGGTAGGCTCACACGCATGCCCACCCGATGGTAACACATGTTGTCATACCCCCTCATAAACCAACCTCTATTCTACACTCAGAACCCCCACATCATATTTTTTAGCCTTCACCCTACTTATGAAAATATTTCTTAGCTATGGATACAAGGCAGAGAGGGGTATACTCAGCAATAGCAGGACAATCTTGTTAGTGAAAATTTTCTAGAGGTATGTGGACATATTTAAGCAAGCAAGGGGTGGGGTTGGTATAGTCACATCCTAAAACCTCGTTAATTGTGAATTTTATAACGAGTATCAAAACACTACTAACCTTAGTGAGGTCACGATTATTTTTATTTTTTTCCCATGTTCACATAAAATTGCAAGACTTCATCATAATGTACGAACTTAGCTAATTTCAACAATTTATAAAATTTTGAATTCTTAAAGTATTCAAACAAATAACCCAATCTCATAGGCCCTATGTCCGAAGTATGAACAACTTTCAGATTAGTGCGTTTGCGATGATGGAAATCAACGTACCTTTACTCGGCCTCTCCATTGAAGAAATTCTTTCTAGAACCCTGATCAACGTAAAATTTGTGATTCCTAGTAGATGCAGTTCCCCTGGCCTAAGCACCACGACTCCTTGCCATTGTTATTCTATTGATAAAATTCTCTATGGATTATGTGAATATTGAGTTTCAATTGCTAGGTTTTGGAGAATTTTGGCCTTTGAAAATCTAAAATCTATTTTTATATATATTACACATTAGTTCTGACTTCGGAACTATTTTGGATTAACAGTGAACAAGCCTGGACAGTTCCAAGCTCGTAAGCTAATCACAGGCTAGAACCAAGCTCGGAACTGATTTGATGGCACAATGAAAAAATGGGGCATTGAAGTGTGTCTTTTCTCCCCAAAACCCTTCCTTCACCTCATTCCATCCATTCCTCGTCAATCAAACCCAAATTTTGGAAATGGCTACTATAAAATCTTTTAAACCCTAGTTCCTACACTCATTAACCCTCATTTCTACAAATAATCTTACAAGTAGGAAAATTTGGGGTTAGAGTTTGTGTTCTTAGTGTGTCTTTGGGAGGATATCATTGTGAAGGTGAAATCCATTTCATCTCATGACTAATTTGGTTTATGTATCAAAGGTTCATTGTGGAAATTTAATATCTATTATTCTATCCTATCTTGTGATATATTTTATTTTCCTCTTATTTTTGACAATAGGCAATGGTGAAATTATGTTTTCTAGGGTTTAAAATAAACTAGGTATTAGTTGTATGGGTTCAAAATTTTACTCTTACATTCCTAAATGATTAATATACAATTTATTAGGTTGCACAATGTCTCGTAAAAGGACTCAAGAAAAAATTTCACAATCGCAAGACTATGTACATGTCAAGACGGTGGTGAATGAGGATGATGAACAGAGTACAAAAAAAACTCATTGTAGTATGTTAGAACAGAGATTCTCTAGGAAAGAGATGACTTTTTTTAATTTTAAACAAATTGGGCAAAAGTTTTTCGGAGGAACGTGCCAAATGGTCAAGTTAGGTTGGGAAGGTTGGTCCAACTAGGGTAGACATAAAGTATTGACAATGTGGCCCATTTAATTACTAGTAGAGGCCCTTCGAGATAGATGCTTCCAACATGCAGGATTTGAAGAAGACAGCAATGAAAATGTTGTCAAGGAATTGAAAAGAGCACAAGTACACCTTATCTAGGGATTTCATTTTCTCTAATAGGAAAGGAGAATGTCCATGGTTAATTTATACACACATTTAATTGGAAAGCCGGGAGATCCACAAGAGAAGGGTTTTGGATAACGAAAAAAATGTTAGTCTTATATTCCTAATTGTTTGTGTGTGTTTAGCTTACAATTTTCTTTACTCGTAACTTCCCTAAGACTTTCTAATATAGGGGACGAGGGATGACAAAAGGCATGTTGCTAAGCTAAATGAATATCCACATCGAAAGAGTCGTGAGGGTTATGAGTTGGCAGCCCTACAATTAGTAAATGAACATTTTAAGAAGGATGTTCAACTTCCAATTGTGGGGGAAACAACGAGGATGAAGCAAGGTCATCGGTCATGCGAATGGATGTTCTGGACATTGAGATATGTAATCTTTTCGTAAAGAGTCGACAAAACAAGGACGGTACATTTGATAAACCTTAGGATAAAGAACTTGTGGAATAAGTAGTAGGCCCCACTAAATTATATCTTTTTCAAGGTTTAAAATGTTTATATTTAAAAAACAAATTTTCAAATTACCTACATGATTGTAGGCGATGTTGAAACAAGATCAATTGAAAAGGCAGTTTATTTCGACATAAAAATGACATCCTTATCAAATCAACAGGTAAATTAGATCAATCAGGTCGTGCGAGAAGGTTGGTATCTTTTTTATCACAAAAGGATGCATTTAGGATTGTTAGGTTTTATCATAAGGCAAAACTAATGAGGGTGCACATCTTGCAAAAGGAGACCCTTATTAGAGATAAGCGCATAGAGCAACAAGATATTTTGATATAGAAGTTAATCCAACACACCGGGATTCCTATCCCTGAGAATTTAGATGATTTGAAGCAAAATTGGACTCCACCGTCCAGAGGTTCACGTCACTTTCCTGACAATGTTTAGGTTAACCAGGATCCAAAACTTCTAACTACAAAGATGAAGACAATTACATTGACAAAGGAATCATGCAACACCCAAAAAGGTACATATTTTACATTAACTCGATCATTAGAAATTATATTCACATTTAATTAATAAAAAAAATTCAATACCATGTAGACATCATATTTGTGCGGACTATACATTTATCAAGGCGTCCAAGGTAGGCCACTCCACCTTGCCGACGGAATTTCGCACATCGAGATGCAACATCATCACTCGGTACCAATTGCGAAAGGTCTTGCTCAGGTATTGTGAGAGAATCCTATGGTGCACAAAGCCCTACTACCGATTCCAGATGGCCAATGCAAGAAAATAAGACCCGCTCGAGGGATGGTTCTCCTATGGCCACGTTGCCTAATTTGTGCCAACCCTTTAAACGGATCGTTATTTGAAGGGCGCACCCATAACAACACCTAAACGGGTTGTCCAAACACTGAAGAAGATTAGACCTCCTGTCACTATGGCCCAAGTAATTAAGGAATCACTATAATTCATTAGGGTCTTGTACAATTTTGTTGTCAGCCACCCAAGAAACTCAACATACTTATTTTCGGGAAATTAGTGTATTTTTGGTTAAAAGCGGGAAATTATTGCGTTATGGATAGACTTTGAAGACCTTTGGAGGAGTGAGAAACTTAACCAAACACTAATATCCCTCTACCTATTATGAGTATATATTTTAACCATCCAAATTTTAAAATTACTACATATAAATCTTGTATGGAATTAATGTTCTCACTTTCGCTTTGAAGGTACAAGTATTACTTAGTAACTCAAAAAGACAAGAGTTGAGTAGGATATTTTTCCCCTTGATGACTCGGGAAATCAGTTGCACATTCCATGAAAGGATCGACTACATCCACAAATGTCTTGGACGAACGGAGAAGAAATATTCGTTTCACCATATATTGAGCAGTGATGGTTAGATACTCATTCAATTACATCACTTATTTTTTGGCTTCATTTTTATTAGTGTTAGTGTCATGTGTTGCAGGGATCATTAGTGATTAATTATTATTGTACCGGAGAAGATGCGTGTTTTTTGGAAGGATCCGCTGCACTTCCAACCATCTGAGACATTTGTCAAAATTTTAGCATCCTCCATCAATGATCAAATCGATTCAAGAAAAACTGCTTTGGACATAGTCAAAATCAAGGTGGGGTTTTCTTCCCTTTAACCCATTTAAGTTAACCTTCAATATCATTAATTTTCACTAATTACGTACATACACTTTACTCAGTACAAGAAGCAAGGCAAAATATGGGAATGTGGGTACTACGTAATGTTATACTTGCCGAGTGCGTTAAACAAATGCGGGTGGATTACATTGAAATCAACAAAGTATGTTTTAAGTACCAGGTTTAATCCTTTGTCAATTAATTACCGTCCTAATTTTCATATTTCTCAAAATTTCATACACACGTATATTTCAAGCCAACCACAAGCTGTATTTACCGGATTATATCAAGAAAGCAAGAAACTACTTGGCTAGGTATTTAGTGTTCTCCCGATTGGCATCTATAGGAAATCCTATGGAGGTTTAGTATTGTGTGGAATATATTTTCTAGTTTATATATATGGTTGGTGTGAAATTGGTGGAATAGAGTTTGTTGGATATCTATTCATGTCTATAGATTTTTGCTTTTTTAGCGTAGTCTATAGATTTGTGTTGCATAGGATGATTATGTCATTATTTTGTGGAATAGAATTGCCGAGATTTGTATTCATATCTGTAGAATGATGTTTAGTTAGTGTATTCCATAGATTAAGGTATGAACTAGAGCTATTGTATGAGTCTTTTCTTCAAGCTAGGAAATATATATACGCTTATTACATTTTGCACCTCAATTTCAGACAAAGTTCCGAGTCCAAAACTAGTTTCCCAGGTTAAATTTTCCTTTTACTAATGAGTTGAATCATAGTTCCGAGTCTGGAACATAAAATTATAGTCATGTTTCGAGTTTGGAACATAATATGCAAAAAAAATTGACAAAACGCATCTAAATACAGTACGTGAGCGGATTTGGCATCCGAAACAATAACGTGCAACAAAGGTAAAAAACGGTCCCCGTATCTAGAACCCATGTACAGTTATGGACTCAAAATTGTTGTTCATAGTTTGAGGGTCAATGATAAGTTTCGAGTTTAGAACTTGAGTTACGAACTCAAAACTCAAAGAAAGGCGGTTGTTGGGAGGCGTTCAATGGTGGAAAACAACCGCCTTTGTTTGGTTATTTTAAAGGTGGTTCCCGAAATCACCTTTGGTAAGACTAGGGAAGTCACCTTCAAAGTGACTTCTCTAGTCCGATATAACCACCTTTAATAGGCCTTTCTCAACTAGTGATTGTTTTGACAGAGAACATTTCAATCAAAGGATGGCACAAGGAGTCAACATGTCCAAACTCTATTGGTCCAAACATCGAAATTCCCTCCACTACTTCTATGAAGGAAAAAGGAGATTTGCCTTGGGACATTCCTCATTCTTCATAGGAGTCGTGCTTCATAGCACTTGGCGTAATTTGGGTGACTATTTTTGTTCCTAAGTATTTCATTGACTTGCGCCATTTTTAGTTTTAAACTTTGTATGATGCATTGGGGACAATGTAAAGCTTAAGTGCGGGGAGGAAGGAGTTAGGCTTTTAGGAATTCTAGCAAAATTTCTTCGTGTTTGTTGCTTTTCCTTATTGTCCATGTAGTATGAAGCCTACTTTGGAATATTTTGTGCTACACAAAAACATTTAAAATGAAAAAAATATGTACCCGGCTAAGTTAAAAACCCAAAAGGGCGACTTAGGTAAAAATAGGAAAGGCCCAGATAGGTTGAAAAACCTACGCAAAAAGGTGGGAAGCCAAATGGTGTGGAAAAAGGTGAGATGTGAGCTATGAAAAAGAGAAAAATGGGGGAAGATAGGATGAAAACCCAAAAGGGATACTGCGCAAAATGAGAGAAAATGATTGAAATTGAAACTTATTCTATGCTTCTCTTGGCTTGTCTTTTGGTAGATTTTTTGGTATAGTAAGCTAGCTTCAGACATTGACATGATTGAACCTCGCTTTTGAATGGCATGATTGGTTGTTTATATTGCTTTAGTTTTCCTTAGGATATGAGAGTGTGAGTGATTTTTATGTCTTAGGGATTAGAGTAGTTTAGAAATAAAATATTGGATGTTTTGGGGAAATTCTTTGCATGCTATTGTACGGTTAGATCTTTGCTTGTTCTTGTTTACTCGAGAATGAGTAAAGGTTTAAGTATGTGGGATTTTATGATATATAAAATGCACGTATTTCCTAAGGCATTTAACATCTCTTTTGTTATCTTTTGTGTAGTAGATTGTTGGACTTAGGTGAAGTTTACATTACAAGGGGGGTTTAGATTACCTTTTGTGGATTTCATATCTAAATCCCTAATTTCATAGCTTACTTTAGATCTAATGGATTCTATGTCCCTATGAGCGTCTAGACCCGTTTTATGAGTTTCTATTTGTAGATTGCTCGTAGGAACTTTGGACTGAGTAGAAGGTCATTTGCAAGTATGGTAGTAAACTAAAGCCCATGAGATAAAAACGTGGTAGATGGATGTGCCAAAAAAGAATGAGTCAAGTTCGAAAAAAACTGAAGATTGGCATGGCACGTGCCAAGCCAACCACTGAGGAGACTAAGCCCTGGCGTGGGCCGTTTGCTTCTACACGGACCGCTCACTCAGAAGTTGAAGTACATGTACTCCAGTCTGCGGCTTGCGAGTATTTGCGCGGTCGAGCACTCAAAAGAAGAAGACGATGGCCTGCGTATTTTTGTACGAGCCTCGCTTTCAGACCGCCCAGATGAGCTCTCCAATCTGCGGACCATGCTCTTTTTCGCAGGCCGCGCACTCATTATTTCCTGAGAAGGACCTCCAGTCCACGATTTGTGTGCTTTTGCACGGGCCGCGCACTATTGCAAGGCCCTTGCCAATGTGGCTTCTGGGGTTTCTACTCATTTTTTTTATCTTTTCTAAGGCCCATTTCAACCTTCTATATAAGAGCAAATCCAACCGTCCCTAAACTTTTCTCTAGAATAGGGAATGAAAATCAATATTCCCTATTTTTTTATTCAACTCAAACAGATTCTCTATTTTGCCTAATCTGTCATTTATTACACTATAGTTTTTATTTTCATTTAAAGTTAAGAGTTCATTTTTAATCATTTCAAAATATATTACAAAAATAAAGTTAGTTTTTAAAAACAATCAATGTAAAAAAATTTAAAACTAAAATTTCGATGTTAATTAGAAACTGATTTTATTTTCGTATTGTTTTTATATATTCACCCGATTTGAAATAAAAGTTAACAACATCCAAAAAAATTATAAATTATAAATAATAAACCAAATATATTAATTCCAATCTTCTAAAAAAATCATTATTGATAAAACCCTACCATAAAATATAAATAAGCATTCCACGTTAGTATTCTTTTCATATTTTCACCAAGTTTAAGATAAAAGATAACATTCAAAAAAATTGAAAACTATATATATAAGATAGAGGTGACAAATGAACAAGCGAGTTAAATACGGGTTGGGTAATATAAGTATTTTTAAAAAATAAATACGTGATAAACTGGGACATGGGAATGATTAGGAAATATGTGATTAGTACATTGTAATTCTCTTAAGAATGTTTTCACGATGATAAAATGCTATCCAGATGTAGCCAAAATCCCACATTCCAGAGCACAAACAAATTAAACCAATCCCTTAATCAAGAGTCACATTTGTTTTTACCGTCCATGGGATTAAAATACAAAAATGTATAAATTGTAGATAAAAAAATTATGTATAATACTAGGCATTGAGAAAGAGTAGAAGAAAACAAACGGGGAAGGGAAAAATAGAAATGGGTAAATTTGTGGGTTTGGCATGTGGATGTGATCATTTTAACGACCCATGATCAACCCGCACACCCAATCCATTCGACTCATTTTTTTATAATCCATTTATTCCGTTACTCATTTGACCCGTTACCTATTTTATTCATACTCAATTGGAGTTTAAAAATAATTAAACAAGTACCCGCGAGTTATACATCAATATTGTCACACCTAAATAAAGAGATTATTTTCAAACTTATAAACAAATCATTATTAACACCAAATCATTGTTGATAAAACCTAAAAAAATATAAAGAAGCATCCCACCTAAACTCAAGATTGTATAGAGTGGTACTTTTCAGTAGGAACGGAATAATGAAAAAAATGAGACTTAAATTTTGAACAGAAAATAAATATTGTGTTATGATTTGATGCATTCAATTGGAATTGCGTTAAATTTTTATTTCCCATAATTTTTCTCTTTCTAGAAATATAAAGAAGAAAATTTTCTCTCTCGTCAAAATTCCTATTTATGGAGTGAGATAGGGAAGATGTTGGAGTTGAAAAACTATGTAGAATCCCTAAAATCAATGAAAATCCTTATCAGGGAAGTTAGACTTGTTCTAAATAGTCACCGGTCTACTAGGGTTAAGTAAATAGTAAGAAGTCATAATTTCTAAATCTAAGAGTAGGCAGACAGAGAAAGAGATTATCTTCTCTCTTCATTTATTTTTCCTAGTTTATGTATATGACATTGAATCTAATGATTGATTTGGATTCAATGTCTCCGGAGTAGTTTATTACTTGGGAAATTATTTATATTCATGACTAAATGTTTGACTTTGTGAGATTATTAAATTTTCCTACCTTTAAATTACATGAATATTTGTTCTTGATTTATTCTTTATATTTTTGTAAGATGTATGTCATGTATGTCTATAATGCACCGCTGAAATCATGGGTAGTATACCATCGTGCTAGACTTTTCATGATTCAGACTTTAATAGGAATATGATGATTCATGATAGCAATCTAATCTCAATGTGAATACTAATATGAAAGATATCTTTTACTTAATAATAAAAAAATATATAGGATTTTGATTGCTATTATTTAGCTAGTTTATAGGATGGTAAATTTAGTCTGTTTGGCCTTAAATTATTTTCCGTTTTATGGGAAATGCGATTTGTTTTGTTTATGTGATTATTTAAATTATTCTTGCATTTTCTTTTAAATTTCAAACCTTTTTTAATATTATATTGTTTGTTTTAGCATGGATCGATATTAAAATATTTTTAAACCTCAATAGCCTACACAAATTATTAATTTACGAAAAATTACTTCCTGACAAAGTTTTGGAAAACACCGTCTTTTCATGGATTTATGGGAAAATGGGATTTAATTAGAATAATAAAAGTTAAAAGGTCTTAGTTGCAATATTAAAAATATATTATGCAACGTGTAGTAGTTATAAAGTTTATAACCATATTCATGCAACCCAAAAAATTTATCTTCATTTCTTATAATTTGCACTTTAAACCTTAGTATTTCCATAACATATGGAAAGACCGTATTTCAAGAAACGGACTCACTAGTTCTACTTTTTTTTAAAAAAATGATTAATATTTAATTATTATTTAATTTTTGTTAAGAAAAAAATATAAATATTTTAATTTACCATTTTTAAATACATCACAAGGCAATTTAATTTGTAACTCATTTACTCGTGTATTGATGACATCGTTAGACCGACTAACCGTTAGACATGACTATTTTATGATTGATATCACTATTAGGGCTATTTGATATATGTTTTTGTTTATTGCAACGAGATTCCTATAACTTTAAAAAACTTTGAAAATGTATATCAGATTCTCAATATATAAATAATTATAATTTGACTCTAAATATTATTGAAATGAGATTTTTCACTATTAGACCAACCATTAGTCGGTCAAATGGGAAACTTTCTCCTTTTTCATATATAAGGAAATGTCTTAAAATTTGAAGAAAAAATTGGGGTACTCCACTTTATAATATAAAAAACTCTCGTTTAAAATAAGATAACCATATCCTTGTTACAGAAATCTAAAAATTTAAATATATTGTGCCCCCATTTTTAAAAAAAATCTAGCTACATCACTACTTGTGAGTGTTAGATTAGAGCTATTGTAGGTTCGTGGGTACTAGGGAGGTGAGTGAGTGCATACATGCTACCCAGAGAGTACTATCCCTATTGTTGTAGTCTAACATATTTGGCTCTTCGTGTAATAAATATTCATGTTAGGGACGATAGACACCCTACCCTAACGAGGGAAAACTCTCCTCAAACCTCGATAGATGCGCATTATAATTTGTAGCGACTAGGGTTGTTGTGTAGCGAATATGGTCGTGTCAACCCTAGAGTGAGCACGAGATACCAACTCTTTTTTCTATCTAGGCATAGGGATTTGTGTCCATAGTGGGTGTCTGGGACGTATTATCCTCACTCTCATGTCTAACAGTTGTGACCTACGCAGGGCTTTGTTCCTTTAAACTAGGGCGCGTTAGCATTGACAGTGAGATTGACGGGGAAAGAATTGCAGTATCGAAAAGACGATCGAATCGCTTTCCCTAATTACAGATACGGTGTGGTAGATTCATAAAGTGGAGACGAACCTTTGTGTGACGGGCATTGGAAATTCTCAGCTATCTCCACACTATGTGACATAGGCATGAGATAGATTTATATGTCTTACATGCGATAGAATCTCTTATCAAATTCATTCATCGGTCATGCTACGTAAATATCCCCCAAAACTAGTTTATTATAGTTTAATATCTCTTGTTTGCAAGATCATTAGTTGTTAGACAAAAACCCCCACACAATCGGAGAGTGACGTCCGATTGTGGGTTGTGTGTAGTCAACTCTCGAATTCAACTATCTTTGTGGACGATCTCGGATTTACCACTAGTTACTCTATGTTAGTTAGTAGTGAGCACGGAGGCAACTCTATAAATTCTTGTCTTTGATTCGAGCGCTCTTCGAGTTACTTAATCTATCCAGAAAGTTTGGTTTTGTACGACCCCACAAGATGCCGATCATTGATTCTGTCATTGTTCCCCATTCCGACTTGAAGGGTGTGATGAAGATCAAGTTCTAGAAGGTTCCATCTCAATGTTTCAACTCAACTCTCAGGATCAACTCAAGTTTCTATTTTCAGTTTTTCATTATTCTGTTGTATTTAAAATTGTAGCTTAGATGTTTTATGTAGCCTTTCAAATTCTATTAGTTGGTTAGACAGGTGGAAGAGCTGGTTAGCAACTAATGTATATAAACATAGATTGTACATATTTCATGGTTATGCAATATACGAAAAATTCTCTCCACTCAACTGTTTCTCGGTTTTGTTCTTAACTATGTTTTTCTGCCATGTGTTCTTGATGAACAACAGTTTCCTACTTGAATCTGCTGATTTTATAAACTGGGCTAGAATTTAACTGGATTCAATGCGAAACCGAGCTCTGTTCGCATTGGTAGAGAGCGACGAAGAAGACGATGAATGTCACCAATTTTGACGATGCCAAATCAGAGTTGGATTAGATGACCGGTGAGATTGTGTGATGGTGATATTAAGTTTCTATTGAACAAAGGAGTGGCGAAGGGAGAGAGACGAAGACAGAGAAGGACAGCAAAGAAGGAATGGATGAAAAGGAGCGACGATTATGGAGGATGGAACTTCGTCGAAGAAGGAAGTTTTCATCACAAAAATTGACAAATTTGACAAAGAGAAGGTTGTGTAGCGATGGAACGACGGAGAACAAGATTTCGTGGTGGAACGCCGGTGAGATTCAGCTTGGTAGAACGATGTAACGGTGGAGCACGGCGGAGAAGGATTTTCCAGAGAAGAAGGCAGTTTTTTCAATTTTTTTTTTCTTATTAGTCCTTGATGTTTCTTGTAGTTTTTAAGTTTCACCACGAATATATAATATTTATGTCACCCTTAAATTTCATTTTTCATATTTTTTATTTTGTGTGTTTGTAATTTGGTCCTTGGTCTCACTATGAGACAGTTTTGCATGAGACGGAGTCTTTGGTCATTTCCAGTTTGGTTACACCACAATTATTTAGTCGACACTGGTTTTCGATAAAGGGTTATAAGTTTTTGCATCAATGTCGATCGTGGGTATAAGAGCACTATCAAAGAATTTGAGGTTATATGTAGAATAATTTTCCATAATGAATTATGTATTACTAGAAAGAATATATAGAGTACAATTAGATAAAGAATACTAGTACTAAAATAAGTCCTGTCTAGTCATAAAAAACTATCCATATATAACCATTTAATTGACTAATTCTAACATCCCCCCTCAAGCAAAGCGTAGGATGCTCAGCGATACAAAGCTTAGATCTAAAAGAACTCAAACAGAGGACGAGAGAGACCCTTGATGAAGATGTCGCAATCTGAGGAACATGGAAAACATGTAGCTTGACAGATGCAACTAATTCCCAAACAAAATGATAGTCGATCTTAATGTGCTTCACCAACTTATGGGCAACTGGATTCTGAGTCAAAACAATGGCACTAATGTTGTCGCGTGTAACAGCAGCGGAGAACAAGAAAGCATAACACGGAGTTCACGGGGGAGATAAGTCATCCAAAAAACCTCTGAGGCAATGTTGGCGAGAGCCCAATACTCATATTGCGTACTCGAACAAGAGACAGTTGGTTGTTTCTTTGCACGCCAGGAAATAAGGTTTCCACCAAGAAAAACAGCATAGCTATATGTGGATCAGTGAATGTCCAGACAACGAGCTCAGTCAATATCAGAATAACCCAGCACGTCGGGAGAACTAGAAGACCAGAAGTATGGCCGAACTGCAGAGTACTCTGAAGAATCCTAGTGATAGCAGCAAACTGATTATCTCGAGGATCTTAAAGATACTGTGATGTGACGACAAATGCATGTGTTTTCCGAAGCATTTAACATCTCTTTTGTTATCTTTTTGTTGTAAGATTTCTAGATTTAGGTAGGTTTACATCATAAGGGGTTTAGATGACCGTTTTCGG